>PVJH01035455.1:0-19678 GCA_004026705.1 Nesogale talazaci
GGACTCCCTCTTTGTTTTGCGTACACAGTTCCTACAAACTTCCTGACTTTAAGAAGCCATGTTTTCTAATTTTTTACGTGTTTCTGGTCAAATTAAGTAATTAAGATCATATGAATAACTTTGTGTCCTGCCTATTTAAATATTTTATAATCTATACATGAGCTCTCTAAGAATAACTTTATATACTATTTTTATATAATTCATATGTATATGAAACCTGGACAATGAATGAGAAAGACTGTATTTTAATTAGGATGTTGGCATAGAATTTGCAGAAAAACAAGCCATCCTTTCATGGAAGAAGAATAGCAAGGATGTTTCCTAAGTATTTCTCATATGCTTTGGCAAGGTATGTCTCATGTCCTGTTGGATAAGGCACTTGTTCCTGGGAAAAGACATATTGCTTTGGTAAGGTCATGGAGAAAGTATCAGATCATTAATGGGGATTAGCACTCTGGCTGCAACAATGTGTTTAAAATAAGAATTGTGAGCATGACATAAGAAGGAAAAGTCTCTTTTTTGTTCCCCACAACCTTTTTTTAATCATTTTATTGGGGACTCTTAAAGATATTATAACTATCCTTAAATCAATTGCATCAAGCACACTTCTGCATATCATCATCATTTTCAAAAAATTTCCTTTCTACTTGGGCTCTTGATATCAGCTCATCTTTCTTTCCCTTTTCCCACCTTCCAACTTTCATGAATCCCTGATCAATTATATATTATTATTGTTAATTTTGTATCTTACACTGTCTGCTGTTTTCCTTCACCCACATTTGTTAGTCATTCCCCCAGGAGTGGGGGCTGTTTTTAATCTATCATTGTGATCGGTTCCTTCTCATTTCCCCTCCCACCCTCTCCCCTCATGATGTCACTACTGCCACAATTGTCCCAGAGAGGTTTATCTTTCCTGGATTTCATGTGACCAGAGCTTTTATCAGTACCAATGTACATACTTCCAGTCTAGCAGCATTTGTAGGATAGCACTGTGGTCTTGGTGGGGGGGGGGTAGGGGCAGCATTGAGGAACTAGAGAAATGTTGTGTTTCGTTGGTGTCATATTGTATCCTGGCTGAATCACCCAAGAAGGAACAGTCTTTTAATTATCCATAATGTCACTGTGTTTAGAACCAACTCAAAGGCACCTAACACATTTAGTCCATGCAAACTAATAACCTTTCTCCAAGATAATCATCTCTGCCCCAATTCTAATCAATCATTTCAACCAGGAGACAGCAGAATGATCATTTTATAATATGAGTTATGAAATGCCCTTTCTTTGATCAAAATTATATACTACCTTTCTATATCATACTGAACTGCTATGATCTATGTAACCATAAAGTCTAAGATCTAGTGTTCCATCTCATTAACTTTTGTGCCTATCACCACAATTTTCATGCTTACCCCTTAATCTCCTAGCTTTTTCTTTAATATACAGGATCTTATGTTTTCTAATGCCTGGTGGTTCTGTCCGGTAAGCAAGTTTAATTGTTGGACTGTTAACTTCAAAATAAGAGGCTTCATGAGAAAAATATAAGCTATATATTTAAAGATTTATGGCCTTGAAAACCCTATATTGAGCCACGATGAGTTGGAATTAGTTCGATTGCAGCGTGTTTAGCCTTGGGTTTTTAACTTTCTTTGGGTAGAATATTATTTCCTCAGATATCTGCAAGGTTCCTTCTTTACTTTTTCTCTCTGCTTTTACACATATGATATTGGATTCATTAATTAATGCAATAGTCCATTAATCGTGCAATTATTAATTCCTCCTGAATGATGTAGGTGAATGATTATACAACATTGTTTGCTTCCCCCGTGTCTTGGTACCTGCTCAACACAGATTGCTTAATGAATTCAAAGTTTGCTTAAATACATGGTGCTTAGTAAGATTATGATCATTGACATGTTCCTTCACATGCCTGGCTACAATAATTTTACTTTCATATTAAATATTAGGACTCACACGAGTCATGATGATTTTTGGAAGCAAATAAATACGGACTCATATCAAACCAATAGTTACAACAGCTCTGTAGGTTTTTCTAGAGCGTGACCTTTTAAAAAATTCTAGGTCTTTTCTGCTGCAGAGCTCTGGTGGGCTAACAGCTGAACTCTCAACTATTGTACCAGCAGGGTTCCTTATCATGCATCCTAAGTTTGAGTATGAGGTAAATACTTGTACACTGATTCCATAAGAAATAGCGCATGAAATTAGCAAAAGCATTTACTTTATCCCACCCTGTTAGTGTCCCTCTCCAATCATGCTTTAAATGATCATTTACAAAAAGATATTCTGCTTCTGTATATCAAAGTGTTCTAAAACCACTTCATTCTGGTCCATCAACTTGCCGCAGAGAATTTAGAATAATGATTGAAGGGACTATACAGGGTTAAAACTCTTAGTGCTATTTCTTCACTTACATTTTATCTCTTTGCAATGTATATAAAGACAAATAACTTGATATGTAAATCATTTAAAACTATGAAATGGACAATTATTATTGCAAATTCTCTTGAATTTTCATAATTAATTTCAAAATTAAATAACTTCTCTAGAACTGACTTCTTACTTAAAGCATCAATACCATAGAGCCAAGATAATGTTCATGGCTGATATTCTCTATCTTTATCATTGCAGAGAAAAGTCCATTGTGGAAGTGATGAAAACTCACCTTTTTAATAAATTTCCATTCTTAATTTATTTCTATCTATACTTGAGCCATTGTGGAACTGGAATCTTAAGTAATATATACTCAATGATATACTTCGGGGGAGGGGTTGTAAGAAAAGAAAGATAACTATTTGCATAATACAACAGCATCTCTGCATTTCCTCCGTCAAATGATTGGAATCCCCAAAAGAAATCACCATAACCTTGTGAACTGGCTTCTTAACTTTTAATTTAACAGATTGAGTAGCAGAACCTTTTGGAATCCATTTTTGTTTGAATATTTATTTGCTTTAAGGCACCACACTGAAACTAGGGCAAGTGACTTACTGAGAGAACTTGGTTGCGGACAAACACTGATTGCAGACACATGATTTAATGCACTTTCAATAAAACCGCACATTTTAAACCTGGATCCTTAATAGCGATACATTTGGCGTATCCCATTATGTCTACTTTCATCCTATAAAACTTAAAAGAAAATTCACTGAGAAACTTCTGGCATAACTACTACCTTACAAAAGGGCCAATGGAGAGATTCACTTTACTACCTTTGCCATTTGATCTTTCCCTTTTCTCAAAGCATTTCTATTGACAGTAAATATAGTCAGTATGCATAAATGTCCCTAAGTGTGGATTTCTCTAATGTTGGATCTTTCGTGTATCTACTTCCGCAACTTGCATGAGGAGATCCTCTGTACTTTAAACCTCGTTGGAGTCCGCGGTTGGTAAAGCCGGGCGGGGTGTGGTTATAAAGACACTGGCAAATGCTATGTTCCTTGGATAAGGAAATGCCCTGTGAATGGTGAACCAGACAGACTCCGCTTCGCTTGCTTGGAGCTGCGACGTCTGCACTAACTTCCAGGTGGGCTGTGGCCTCGAATCAGGATGGGGGGAGCAAGTGGGAGAACGGGAAAAGAGGCGACTGGCAATGTTTAATTTGCTGCCATTTATATACTATATACATTTTGCATGCTGTATGCCTACAGTGGGGAAAGTGTTTTTTAATCTTTAAAAATAACAATGATCAAACTTGAGACACCTCTGAACAAGGCAAATGGTATAAGCCATAGAAATTATTCAGATAAGGAACGGTAACACATACAGTTTTTCCCTTGCCATCTCCTGATGCAGGATCAGTGAATTATAAGTGTACCACAGTTGGATAGCAAGTCCATTTTAAAAACAAAAATCACTGTATGGATTTGTCTGCAACTAGGAATGAGAAAGGACCAAGCTGTGGACTCCAGCAGCCTATACCATAGAGTCGAGACAAGAAACACTGTATCAAAAAAGTTTCTGTAATAAAAAATACTGTGGGTTTTACAAAGAACGTCTGGATTATACATTCAGGATGGAATTACTCATCATATTTGGTAAATTGATTAGAGTAGTTCCACAAAGTTCAATTTATCTTTCCTTAAAATGATTTGATATTAAAAATTATGGTAATCCTTTTGTAATAATGAATCAATAAAAGGATAATGAGAAACCAAAGATGAGATACAGAGGAGTAAATTACTTTCTCTGACTCTGTTATCCATAGTTTCTGTAGCCACAATCAAATTTAAACGATTGAATGGAAATAAGACATATACGATTCTAATTGGTCAGCTTTGCCATTGCAACTGGTATAAAGGGACCCCTTTCAGAATCAAGAATACCAGGGCCATCAAGAAGAAGAAGCCACCAGCAGGTGGTATACAAGAGGAGGGTAGTGGAAGGACCAGAAGCTACAGAATCAAGATGATTGGCCTCAGCAGGAGCAAAGCTAATGGCCTGTGGGCACAAGACTGACTTACAGAGCAGATTCTCCCGAAGATATTTAATAGCACTAAAGTAGTCTTGTAATTCTTACCAGAGCAGAGAAGACAGGCGTCAAGCAAGAGAGAATGAGAGCTAGAAAGGGATGGGCCTGAAAACATGACTAAGGAGAGGTAATTTGGACAGAATTTGGGGTTTTTAAAAATAATTTTTTCCATTTAATTGGGTATTATAACAATCCATAATTCATTTGAATCAATTATGTGCAATGGTAGTTATCATTATTTCCAAACCACCTTCTTTCTTCTTGCACAGAGTTGATACCAAATTCCTTTTTCTCCACCATAACCCCCAAGAGTCCTTCTTATTATGTTAAATATTATTGCTATTCATATATTCCCAATTTTTCACCTCCCACTGTTATTCGTTCCCTTTGAGTGGGGTTACATAGTAATACTTGTTATCAGTTTCCCCACACTCCCTTCTTACCATCCCCTGTCTGTACCCTCACGGTATCATTACTCCCATTACAATTCCTGAAGGGTTTTGGATTTCATGCATGGAACCATCTAAATTATACATATGAACATATGCAGGGATAGCAGAATTAGTATGGTAAAACAAAGACCATAACAACAAGGGGAGGAAATATTAACTGGAGGGTATTTATGTGTTTCAACAGTGCTGAACTGCACTCTGGATAGATCACCCCTCCCATCTGGTCCTTCTGTGAGGGACTGTACAATTATCGTACAAGAGGTTTTTGCATCTCCACTTTGTCTATGCTTCTTCAGCCTATTTGGTTGCTTGATTCTAAACTTCTGCTATTTGATCCCTTGACAAGTCTTGATCACACAGGCTGTTTCTTTCATGTGGAATTTGTTGTTTCCCTGCTAGATAGCCACTCATTTAACTTCAAGACTTTATGAACCCAGACATTATATCTTTTCATAGCTGGGCACCACCCGCTACACTTGCTTGTGCTCCTCTTTTGTTTCCAGTGATCATGTCAGGAAGGTGAGCATCATAAATTTGCCACATAATTAGAACAAATTGTTCTTGAACTAGAGTAATATTAGTGTAGAGGCCCAAAAACTATTTGCTTCCTTCATATATATATATATATATATATATATATACATATATACACACACATATAAATATATCTATTTTTATATACTTAAATATTTACATAAATACATATCTATATATAATATTTACTTTCTTATTTTTTCTCTAATTCTTTTTCCTTTCCTCTTGCCCCACTATCATATTTACCCATCATTCACCTCTCAGTAATTCCTCTCATATACATTTCAATGGATCAAACATGAGCAGGAATGCCATCTCCTCTTCACTATCTCTTTTAAATCCTTTGCTATTCCCATGAAATTTTCATTATTGTCTTACTGCTCCCCTCACCTTGTCTTCTCCCCTCCCATATGCTCCCCATACAGCCTTCTGTCCCATTGTCATCTCCATTCGATTTATTACCCTGTCTATCTTATATAGACACAGAAAAAGAAATGCAAAAAAAAAAAAAAAAGGGTGTGTGTGTGGAAGGAACCCAAGCTCACCATGCCACGTCTAACTGTTGTCTTGACCTCTGGGCAGGGGAGCGTCCCTCAGTTACATAGCAAGCAGACCCAGATAAAGTCCACAGTTCCATTCCCCTTTTCTTTCGAGCACCCATCTCTCAGGACCTGCTTAGCCAACAGCACTTAAACCCTCTTAGTCCTCAAGGTTCGTGTCTGAGGGATGTGCCTTCTACAAGACCAAGCACTCTTTCCACCTTTAACGCTGCTCCAGCCTCCACTTCTTAAACCCTTAGCTCAGGGCGGGTGGCAGGTGGGGGCCTGGTGAACCAGTTCAGATCGAGTGTTGAACGCTCTGCTTCCAGAGTTGAGTATGTGGTATTGAGATTACTTTGCGATTGCTGTGTCTTTTGCTCCCATTGTGGGTCTCTTCATTTGCCTGCATGCAGCTCTGTCATGCTGGCCGCTCTCACCATCTTCAGTGTTTTCCTTTGTGGCATTTTCATCTAGTAGAGGATGTCATGTCTCAAGCGGGGCCAACTCTACAGCCCTCTCTGCAGACACAGACACACGAGCTGCTTCCATCAGAATGTTGATCTCTCTCTCTCTCTCTCTCTCTCTCTCTCTCTCTCTCTCTCTCTCTCTCTCTCTCCAATACCGTCTCCTTGGGTGGATTATAGTTTTTCTTTCCCCACTCCTCTGTGAGTAATAAAGGCTTATGAAGGCCGGGACCAGTGGTGGGATGGTCTAACAATCCTAAATCTTCCTTTCTGCCTCTTTTTATTTTTTTTTCCTTTTTCTTCTTTGATGATGTTTTATTTAGCATTCAGTCTGTCTCATGGCAGAGTATCTGGTCTTCAGTCCGGAGACTGTGCGATACATACATATTCCCCAATGTCCATTATGTTGTCTGAACTTCCCTCAGGAGGCTCATGATGTGCTTGTTCTTTTGTGCTTGGCTGAATTCATTCTGCCTAATATCCTCCGACTCATTCGAACAGATGAGGTGCCTCATCATTTCTTTACTATTTTTTAGGGATGTGTAATACTCCATTGTGTGTATATACCAGTGTTTTTTAATCCATTCATATATTAATGGAAATTTAGACTGTTTCCAATTCTTTATGATTATAAACTGCACAGTGATGAACTTTGGAGTGCAGATGTCAGACCGTGGCCTGTTTCTTGTTTCTTCTGGGTGTAGGCCAAGTAATAGAATTTCTTATTTCTTCCAGGTATCAACTAGGTCATAAGGTATCTCAATTTTGATCTGTTTTAGGTATTGTCAAATGGTTTTGCACAGTGGATACAAGACTGCAAGCAGTGAATGAGAGGCCCTAGCTCACCACACTCCCTCCAACATCTGCAGCCTTCTGCTGTCTATAACTGGGTTATCCTTGTGGGTGGTAGGAGGTGTCTCACGGCTGTTTTGGTTTGCATTCCTAGATGGCTAATGATGGGAAACATCTTCTCATATGTTATTGGTCATTTGGATTTTCTCCTTTGTAAATCTTCTGATCAAGTCTTTTACCCACCTCTTCAGTGGGCTATTCATTTTTTCTCTTATTGTAAAGTTGCAGTATTCAGTAGATTTTAAAAATATTGTCTTTGTCTCGAGACAGACTAGCAAAGAAAATTCCATTTTGTTAGTTGCTGAATGACCTGCCTCCTTCCTCCTCCTTCTTGGAAAGTCCCACTAGTGATTGATGTTAGAATGTACTTTCATGTTCTCAAGGTCAGACCATTGTAATTAATAATATTTTCCTTTTGATTATTTCACCAGAAGCAAGGTTGTTAAAATGAATGCTATACCTGCAGTACTCACTAACTGTAAAGAATAGTAATATTAATTTTTCTAGGGTAGGGAAGGGGGGATTTGAGATTATGCCAAGGGCTCAAATAGAAAGAAAATGGTTTTAAAATGATGATGGCAACATTTGTACAAATGTGTTTGACACAATGAATGTGTATTTGAACTGTGATAAGAGATGTAAGATTTCCCCCACCGTAAAATGATTAAAATAAAAAGATTTACAGACTTGGAAAAGCTAAGGAGTCATTCTGGTCACTGTAAGCCAAAAGATACTTAATGGTAATGGGGTTCTCTGAGTTAAATCATACTTATGCCCCTCAAAAGAATAAAAGTTTGAGCATCTTAGGAAATGTTCGTAGATGATAAATTGTTCTTGAAAGTCAATATTTTTCACTCATGTGAGATATATATTAAAATTCCAAATTAAATAGTTCTGAATATTTTAGTAATTTCTTATTCATGTAAAACAAAAACCACCCATGTTATTTTCTATTCCTTACTTAATTCTCTAAAATTCATTATCAAGAAAACCAAGTCTCAAGCAAATAAAATTCTAACAAGTGTGAGTGTGTAAGTGTATATAGATGTGTGTGTGCGTGCATGGTGTGTGTGTATGTGTGTGTGTGTGTATATATATATATATATATATATATATATATTCTGCTTCTGTCCACATTTGCTTAAGTCCTAAACAAATGATGAGTTTTTGCCTTTAAGGTGCACTGAAATGTGTACTCTGGATGCAATCAAAGAATTGCTTTTAGATTCTAGCAGTCTGGTTATACCTGAATAAAGACTCTTCTGATTTATCAAGACATTGTAGTGGCTGTCATTTACTGTATTTTAATCGATAACATCTAGTGTATTCGACAGAATGCCTCTGTGTCTTGATGACTCTGCCAGGCAGCTGCTCCTAGAAGTGTGGGCCCTCTAGGGCAGGTGCCTCCCTTTTACACCAGGGCCCAAACTCAGTAAGGTTAATTATGGGAACATCCTGTGGTTTGACTTGGGAAAGGGACTGAACACAGTGTCAACTCATCCCACTCTTTTCTCACCAGGACACTGGCTGAGAAGTTGGGTAACTTGCTGGGCTGATGTTTTGATTTTTTGAGACTGTCACTTAATAAGTTTGATGGTTTGTTGAATTGGCAACAATTTCAATGATTTGTTAAGCTGGCAGTTTGTGTTTTCAGACCGTCCCTTCACAAGTTTGGTCCTTTGGTTTGACTAGCGGTGGCTCTTTGTCTCCTTGTGAAACTTGGTCACTCTAATTATTGTGCATTCTGTGTGTAAATGTCTTCTCCACCAACTTTGGTACATGTATACATCTATTTTTTTTCTTTTCTCTTTTCCTCCCTCCCAGTGAATGGGTTCCTGGCTATTAGACTCACAGTCACAGATCTGACGGACAGGGCACCAGAACAGACAAACTAACAAACAAATCCTCAAACTTCTTTTTGTTATCTTTGTGCTTTTTTTGACAGGATTAAATTGTTAGCTAAAAGTAAATGAATTTTTATCTGGAAAAATTTTTTTTTTTTGCTTATAAATTTAAAACTTTTCTGTGGCTGTTTTTTGTTTGTTTTTTTAAGAACACCAAGTGGTCTTACCGACAAACCATGAATTGAGATGGACTGAATGAATATTAATACAAACTGCCAGAGCACTTGGCACAAGTTTAAATATTGGGAGATTGATTCCTTTGTGTTCGTGCTTTGTTTTTACTGTAAAAATAAATAACAATTTTAAGCAGCTGACTCAGAAAAAGGTCTGATTTGTTTCCGGTTCTCTTGGTCTAATTTTTTGTACTGTTCTTTTTCATGGTGGCTCCCCAAATCATTTGCTTTTCTACAGGTTTGTTTCATCTGCCGTACAGTGTGGTTGACATAGATAACCTATCGAGCTCTGTGTCTTTTTAGAATGACTTTACGCAGTTTCACCCAGAGGTTTGGGAGCCAGAATGCATTTTTGAATAGGTAATTAATTTTTGCTCCCAAGAAGCACTTTGTAAGTTTAGCCCGTAAAAGGAGTTCTTCTTTACTTTTAATTATTTTTTTTCTGGTAGCTGTCTGTTTATTTTTTTCTCTTCTTCACATGGGAATTAATGGTTTCTAATTTTTTTTTTAAACTATGGAGGTTTGTGTGTGCATCTAATGAAAACTAATTTGTTGGTCAGGCGAGCACCTTAATGGTTTATCATGACGTGGGACTCCACTCCTATTTGTGTCTTACTGAGAGGGCTAAATATCAGCTCAAATAACCACACTTTAGAGTGTTTAGCTTCTAGTTCCACCTGGAAGGAAGCCTCATTTACCTTTGGTTAGTTCTCGGATTGTCTTTTGGGTCACACTTTTGGGCTGCTCACGGTGTTTTACTTTTTGTATAAGAGTGTTCTGCCGCTGCAAAGCACTCTTTACACTTGATGGCTTCGGGTATTTTATGTTACACCCCTGATTCCACCTGTACTCCATAATCTCTTTGTAAAATGAAAAAAACATCTGCAGTGACTCCAAACCCTGCCTGCCTGCTGCAGGTTCTTGGGCAAAGGAACCGCCCTCCTCGCCTGCCCCCAAACCTTACCTGAATCAGTCTGCTGTGGCCTTTGTCCCTGACGCCCTGCAGGCAGCAGCCACCCCCAAACTCTGTCTCTCATCCATGGAGAGAAAAAAGCAGCCACAGAAGCTGACTGTCTGCTTTCCCCTGTAAGTGCAAAAAGAGTCAGGGACACTGGTTCCCTGCTCCAGAGAACTCTGGTAAAGTCCCTGCTTTTTATCCTTTTTTCCCCCTAAACTCACTGTCCCACTTGAAATGACTGCCAGCAAATAACTGCTGTGCTTTTCATGTCAAAGGAACACAGTTGCATTCACCAGGAGGCCCAGAAAGCTTTGTTGGACTTCAGCAGGGGTGGAACATGAAAGGAAAGAGGAAGAAATTTAATTTTTAAAATGGAAATTAATAAAAATTGCTCAAAGGGTTTATAATGCATGGAGAAATAAGTGAAAGGGCTGTATCCCAAACTATAGTAGTGGCCTTAAAAGAAGGTCAGTACCCTCAGAAGTCTATGAAACCAAGAGTTAGAGGTTATATTCAGAACCAGGAACCCTTAAGAAGGAACCAATGCACATATAACTAAAAAAAAAAAAAAGCATTACAAAAAGTAAAAATTAAATATTTAAACCTTTGCTTAAACAAGGAAAAAAATTGTGTTGTATTTCATCAGGTTTAAAAAAAAAAAGCATAAATTTCTTTTTGATGTTTCTGGCTTAAATAGGTTGTCTCCAGAGATTCGTACAAGGACGCTCTCAGTCAGAGACCTAAAAATTTCTCCCCAGCCTCCTGATCAAGCCGGCAGGGCTTGTTCTTTCATTGGAAGTAATTGCAGGTCACTCTTAGTGGCTTACATTCCTCAGACAAATTGTCAAATAGCATTTACCAGGACTTGTGATTTCTACCAATAATGCTCAATGAACTCCAGGACTGTGGGAATACAGGAAGCTTGACAAGACATGCCTTGAACTTTATCTAGGTTATAATATGTATCCATTGTGTGGGAAATCTGAAAAAGGTTGTTTTAAGGCTAAAATGCAGTGTAAATATCTTGGTTATCTCTTAATCAGTCTAATTATAAATATTTTTCCTTAGCAGGAGGAACTTTGGCTGAATATAAAAATAACATTGCACAACTTGGCAAACACAAATCATGTAAAGTTTTCACTTATCATAAAATTGTACAACAAGCATAGCATTAATTAATCTGTCAAAGGCCACATTTACATATATGTATATCTGTAACTACTGTTATTTGGCGTCCTCATAAAACTTGTTCTAAAGGTATAAATGTAATTGTTTGTAATTATATAAACAATGCTCTTATTATAGAATCTTCTTATTGGGTTAACATGCAATCTTTTGTTCCCATGAACAGTGAGACTGTTCATTGCTTATAGTTACACAGCAATAAAAATTGCTTATAGTTACACAGCCAGAAATCAGAGAAGGCCACACTTTTTATTCACTTGTGTTCTGGAGAGAACAAAGGAAGTTAAAGTTTTAATTCCTAGAAGTTACCATAGGTTAATCCAGCCTACCTGGTTAAATACATACAATAAATGTAAGTTTTTAGCTAAGGGGGCAACAAAAGGCCCCTTAAACCTCTCTGGCAGAAACCATGCCGCTTAATCCAAAGTCAAGGTGATTGATAGAGAGCCCTGTGCTGGCTTAAACCTCTCAAAAGCCTGAGGCCAAATATCATGTCAATAAAAGTGTTTAAATAAAATTGAATTTAAAATCTGGCTCTACGAGGTCTTTACTTTAAAAATAATTTTATTAATATCATAGTTGATAAAAATAATAACTGGAAAAATTATAATTGAAAAGTAAAGGAATAGAAAGTTTGTAAGCCTACTTGCTTCCAGTCATCAATTTGAATCTTTAAAATGGGTATAGACCACACCTGCAAAGATGGCTCTGAAAAGGTCAGCCACATCCGGTGCTAACAGTGCTCTGAGCTTTCGCAGACACTGAGAAAATTGCTGTTGACAGGTGAAAAAGGAAGCCTTTTATCTTTTTTAAAACTTTAAACTAGTAGTTTGTGCCTAAGGCTGAAAATCTCTTAGAGCCATGAAGAAGCTCTCCTCTTTAGACCTAAACATTAAAAGGTGCCTATAAGTAGCCTGAAATGCTTGCTAGCTACTTACCTGGGCCCACTTGTTGTGTGGCAGAGGAAAGAAATGCAGCAATAAGAAAATGAGTTCAGTCTGGTCACTAAGATTCATATCCATGAATCTGGTTCACAGAAACTAAGGAAGATGAGACCGTGTTCGCTGGTCTGAAGCTCACAGCGTATCCCAACAGAGCTACAGTTAAAAACTTGTGCTTGGGACCATGGTCAAAATACAAAATGACCAATGGGTACCCTGTTGGGGCCAAGGAAAGTATCCCGCATTAAGTTGACCAGAGCCCCATTGGATGAAGATAAAAAATTTAAAGCTGTGAATTGGTATATATTGCTGCTGACTTTATGAATGGCCTGTCTTTAACTTTGCTCATGGATGCAGACTCACATTTTCCGGTGGGAGTGAAGATTCTTCATATCATTGAACATGCTTGTCTCCTCAAAGTACTAGGTTAATATAAGCAGGCAGTATAAAAACTGCATGTCCAAAATTGGGGAGATAAACACATAAAGTAACTAGCTTACAAATTTTCATAGATAAAATACAAAATATCCTAGTTTAGCTCACTTGTAAAATATTATGTTTAAATAAGGACAGTAGATTTCAAATGATATATTTTAATTTTATATTGTTAGAATTATTGTTTTTGTTTTGAAAATTTTATGAGGCTAAAAAGTTGTGTAAGAGTGTCATGTTAATTCTACACTGACTCTGACTATTCCAAGGACAGCAGCAGACGAAGATTCATAGTTTGTTCAGTGCCAACTCAACAAATTCTTTAGGAAGGCAATACCCAGCCACCAGCAAGCAACTTTTGTGTGAGCCCATTCCAACCTGGTGGCTGTGTCCTCATAAAGCAGTTCATACCCACTGGACATGCACCATGCTTATAAAGGTTCTTTGCCTTCACACTCACAACTCTGACCATAGTCAAGGTGTATGGACTGCTGCCTGAGCTCACCACTCCCATTGCAAGGCTGCTCTGCCTGATGCAGAATAAAAGGTTCATTCTTCTGAAAAAGACATTTAAACATTTAATACTGTTAGCTCAACCTAGGTTTTCTACAAATTGTAATCAAGCTATTAAAATGTGTTGCAATAGGTCACAAGTGTATTTTAAGAGACTTTCCCAGGAATATGACTTTCTTGCTCTTATGACCTTACTCTCTGCATGGTTTCTTTTATGCTTAACAACTAGGTATTACAGATTCTATAGCTACTGGTATCTCTGCACTCGTCACCCAGAGTCATGGCTTGAAAGGCCTCTCTAGTATAAATAATATAAACACTAATAGAATAAAAGACACTATTTTAAACTGGCCAGAACAAATTAAGTCCTTAGCCTAAGTAGCCTTGCACAATAGACAGTCTAAATTTGCTGTGCCTTACACAAAGTAAACTATTATAAGAAAAATTCTTGCTTTAGCCAAAAATTGTTTAATTGGTTTCCTTGGGTCACTAACTTAATTACTGGTCTTGCTGATCCCCTATTATTAATAATACTGAAAATTATAATTGGGCCATGCATTATTAATGCATTAGTAGAGTTTATCCAAAAGTGTAGAGAAGCTGTTAAGATTATGATACCAACCTAAGTGCAGAAAAAGTTACTGATGGATCAGCGATTTGATTCCGAAATAAAAGCAATAGGGAATGAGGCAGACTAGCAAAAGAAACTCCATGTTTGTTAGCTGCTGAATGACCTGCCTCCTTCCTCCTCCCATCTTTGACAGTCCCACTAGTTATTAATTTTAGAAAGTATTCTTGTGCTCTCAAGATCAGAAAACTGCAATGAATAATATTTTTCTTTTTGATGCTGTAACCAGGAACCAGGTTGTGATCAATGCTGAACCCTGTAATATATACTAACTATAAAGGTAGCTATAATCAATGCTGTACCCTATAACATACACTAACTATAAAGGTTAGTAACATTAATTTTGCTTTCTTCTTCTGTCCATGCTTACTTAAATCCTAGACAAATGATAGATAATTTTTTGTCTTTAAAGATGGACTGAAATATGTACTTGGGAATGCAATAAAAAAAAACCATTAGATTCTAGCAGTCCAGTTATTACCAAATAAAGACTCTTCTAAATTATCAAGACATTATAGAGACTGTCAATTATTTGAATTTGGAACAGACTGGTATGTCATAACTAGATAACTTTCGCTAGTCTGTGGGCACTCTCATCACTCTCTTCATGAATTCTCTTGATGTTCACCGTGTTTTATCGTTAGTATTCCCCACATGTCTATGTGCACTTCCTCTGGGTGAACTTCCTTCTCTATTAGTGTTAGGCCATGCATTCTCTCTGTTAAGATCCTTGGCTTTGTCCCTGCTTTTTTTTTTTTTTTTCGCTATGAGTCTGACAGTACTGGGTTTCACCTCAAGGACTGTGCCCTACCTTGAATTTGTCCTTGTGTATGGGGTGAAGTAAAGGTCTTGGTTCATTCTTCTACAGGTTGGCCTCCAGTTTTTCTAGCACCACTTACTAAAAATGATGCCTGCTTCCCATTTGATTTTTTTTGGGGGGGGGGCTTATCAAAGATCAATTGTCTGCTGTTTCAATCTGGATTTTCTGTTCTTATCCAGATTGATATTCTGTTCTTATCGGTCTGAAAATCTATCATTATACCAGTACCATGCAGTTTTGACAACTGTGGCTGTATATTAAGTTTTAAAGTCAGATACTGCAAGCCCTCCCCCAACCCTACCCTTCACCCCAATGTATTCTTCTTGAGTACTTCTTTGTGAATTCTGGGTGTTTCCCTTTTCCATATGAAGGTGGTAGTCAGTTTTTCTGTTTCTTTGAAAAATAGTGCTGGTATTTGCTTTGGGATTTCATTGAACCTACATAATAAGCACCTTAGGTAAGACTGACATCTTTACAATATTGACTTTACTGGTCCACAAGCATGGGGCTTTTTTTTCCCTTTTGTGAAGGTCACTTTTAGTTCCTTATACTGTTTTTATTTTTCATTAGTAATTTTATTGGGGAGTTATACAACTCTTATCAAAATTCATACAAACATCCATTCTATGTCAAGCCTACATCTGTTGCTTTCCTTATTTTCAAAGCATTTGTTTTCTGTTTAAGCCCTTGACATTTTTATATTGTTACTTATCATTTCCTTCATACAGATTTTTTTGGAAGGGGAGGGGAATTGCTTAATTATATCCCTAGATAGATTAGGGTACTACATTCTTTATTTCTTTTTTCTGTAATCTCATCCATTGAATAGTGCAGTCTAATTGATTTCTGTTTGTTGATCTTGTATGCTACCACTCTACTATAGTCCTCTTTTGTTTCCAGCCATCCTGTTGTGGAGGCATTGGTGTTCTCAATATAGATCATCTGCAAATAGCGACACTTTCACTTCTTCCCCCAGACACACACCTTTGAGATCCTTCTTTATATTTGCTGGGACCTCCAGAACTTGTTCCCTTTTCAGTGGGAGTGTTTTTAACTTTTCTCCATTGATTGTAATGCTGGCTATTGGATTTCCATTTATAGCTTTAATTATATTGAGGTGTTTACCTTTCAGTCCTATCTTTCTTGGGTGTTTTAATTAGGAATGGGTGTTGAATGATGACAAATGCTTTTCCACATCTAATGATATTATCATGTGTGGTCCTTTTCCCTTTTCTTATCAATATGGTGGATGATGATGGTGGATTTTTTTTAATGTTGAACCAACCCTGCATACCTGGTATTAATCCCACTTTGTCATGATTGATTATTCTTTTTTTTTTAACTTCCATATTCTATTGGCCAAGATTTTGTTAAGGATTTTTGCATTTGTATATCCATATTTGTTTAAGATATCAGCCTGTAGTTCTCTAATCTTGTTAGATGCAGACCCCGTTTTGGGATCAGTGTTGTACTAGTTTCATAGAATGTGTTCAGGATCTAAGCATCCTTTTCTATGTTCTGGAAGAGCTTGTGTAGCACTGGTGTCAGCTCTTCTGATTGCTTGGTAGAATTCTCCTGTGAAGCCATCTGGACAATGGCTCAGTCCTTGATAACTTTAGTCAGTCCTTGATAACTTGATAGTCCTTTAGTCAGTCCTTGATAACTTTATCTATTTCTTTTTTTGTTATGGATCTGTTCAAGTTCTTGATGACTATGTGGGATAATCTAAGGAGGGGTTGTTTTTCCAGGTATTGTGTATTCCAAGTTATTGTACTCCTTGCACTCCAGCCCATTGTAGTACTATGTAATTATGCTTTTCTTTTCATTGAGCTCTGTTTTAATTTCCCCTGTTTTATCCCTCAATCTGGATATTAATGTCTGATCCTTCTTATATTTTGTTAGTCTTGCCAACGGTTTGTCAATTCCGTTAATGCTTTTGAAGAACCAGCATTTTGCTGCACAATTTTTTTCCATCATTCCTTTGTTTCTCACTCATTTATCTCTGACCTGATTGATGCAATTTTCTTTTGTTATTGGAAGAATTAATCTCCTGAATTTGTTCCAGCTGCTGAAGATTTTGTGAGAGGTGATTCACCATAAGTCTCTCTTCCTTCATATGAGTATTTTTTTTTCACTATCAAGCATGCTCTGATATCTGCCTTCGCTGTATTCTGCAGATTTTCGTGTATTGTATTCTCATTCTCATTGGTTTCTAGAAACATCTTAATTTCATCTCTTACTTGATTCAATATCCATTCCTTTTTGAGAAATAAGTTATTAGTCTTCCAAATATTTGCTGTTACTTTTGTCTGTCTGTTTTTTAATTTTTATTCTGCTGACTTTTTAGTTTATTGGTCAGAGAAGGTAGTCTGTGTGACCTCTTAATGTTTCAGTTTGCTCAAACTTGACTTGTGTCCCCACATGTGGTTTATTTTTTAATATGTGCCATGTGAGCTTGAAAAGAATGTGAATTTTTTGTAGCTCAGAATATGTGTACTGGGTCTAGTTGATTAATTATAGAATTTAATTCTGTAGCCTCCTCATTGAGCTTCTTTCCCACTGATTGATCATTCTTGGAGATTGGTTTATTTAACTCTCCTATAAGGATTATAGATCAATGATTTATTTTTTCATCTTTTGGAAGATTTGATTGAGGAATTGAATTGGGCACATATATGTTTATTATACTGGCTTTTGGTCTACTGATCACTTACACATAATATAATGTCCACACTTAGATTTTGTTATGCCCTGTGACTTGAAACTGATTTTGTCTGAGATCAGAATTGCAACTCCTGTTTAGTTTAGATAACCATTAGCCTGGTATACCTTCTGCCAACCTTTGTTCCTAACCTAAAACTATTTATGCCTGTGAGCTTGAGATATATTTCTTGCAGACAAAATGCTACTGAATTTTGTTTCCTAATCTAGTCTGCCAGCCTTTGTATTTTAATAAAGAAATTAAAACTGTTGGCTTTCAAGGTTATTGCATCCATCTATAGATTCTTTGCTATCATTTCATATCTTTTGTAATGGATCTTTTGCTCTCTCCCTACTTGTTAGTGTATAAAGTATGTGTGAGGGAATTCACTTTATGCCTTCTTTTCAACATTAAGTCAAACACATCTTGAGTATTATTTTTAGTGTTCTGAATTTTTAATAGATTTAAACATGTTTGTGTTCTCTTGATATTGGTGTCCTGACCAAAGTGAGCGAAAGTAATTATTGTAGTGCTGTCTTTTATTTATATATTTATTTATCTATACATATTCTTTTTTTAATCCTGGTTATGGAAAACCTTTACCCTCCATCTTAAAGAAAATTTGGCAGGACATAGAATTCTTTGGTTAGCGCTATTTTCCTTCAAATTTTGGAAGATACTTTTCAATTTTCTCCTCTTCTTCATAGTTTCTGCTGACAAATCTGAGCATATTCTTATCTAGTTACCCTTGTGTGATTGTCTTTTTCTCGCTAGTTGCTCTTATCATTTTCTCCTTTTGGTGGTTACATAATCATGGCAACTTGAGGATATTAAAAGTGAAGGGGTGAACCTGTCAATCATGTCACAGTCTGGTGAAGTTTCCTTGTGGATGTAGCCTTCTCATTAGGATTCTTGGAGCTTCCTCTGTTTCCTCTGTGGAGACAGCATGAACATTCTATCTCTGCTTCACGTTCACCTTGACAAGGCACATGTTGCCACCTGATAGTGTGGCACTTCCACACTATAGTGTGATACTTCCACTGTTACTGCCACTAAACCCATAGAGCTTCCACCCACTTGACTATGATTGCCCTGCATTCAGTTTCATTACATGTGCTCCTAAGTCTAGAGAAGAATTTATGGATTATTATCAGACATATGGGCTTGATCTGGGCTAAGCTAGGATATTTTTCAATATATAATTGCTCTTTGATATAAAGTTTTCTCTTATACACAGAAATGAGTGTCTCTGAATTTGTTTCTCTAGTCTGCCTAGACATACACACAACTTTTTCTCACAGTTGGATAGTTTAACTACCACGTGTTTTCATGTATTACTCTTGGAGTTCAATCTAATTGGGGTCCTCTGTGCTTCCTGGATAACTTTTCTGTTTCTCCTTCAGTCATTTGTGGCGGTTTTCTTCTGGGGATTCCCTTGCTATCTTAAGTGTTTATTTTTTTCATTATGTCTTATGCGAGCAACCTAGTTATTCTAACATTGTTCTTCTTTATAGCACAACTCATAGTTCTCTTTTTTCTTCATCTCCTTTGATTGTCGTTTTTGATCATCTTACACATGTGTTAAATTCTGTCTGCCTATCCTTGAGACTGCTGTTAAAATTCTCTGCCTTTTCTAATCTGGTGGTGAGGTCTTTTGCTGTTTACTCTGAGCCTATTGTGTTTTTCCTTAACTCTTTTATTTCACATCAGTAGCCAGCCTCTAACCCCTCTATTTCCCATCCCTATTCTCTATTGATTTCCTCATATCCTATATGATTCTAAGCAGCATACTGAAGATTTATTTCTGTTGTGATTCAAAATCTGGCTCTTTGATACATGCCATTCAGATCCTCCTCAGACATTGCATTTTGTTTTTCTTGCTTTCTTGTAGTGGCTGTTCATGTAAGTTGTCTGCTTGTTGTTTTTGTGGAGTACAGTGCCATTTTCCTGGGAGTCCAGGAGTCCTTTGAATTCTTTCTCAGAGGTCGGTAGGGATGACTCTAAGGATTACATGGAGCCATCTGTGTTTCAGGATCCTGTTGCACCTTTATATCATTAGGGTTTTGCTCTATCCCTGTGAAGCCAGAACTCTCTAT
>PVJH01035456.1:0-19666 GCA_004026705.1 Nesogale talazaci
CACAACCACTACGCCACCGGGGCTCAGCCCTGTACATTCTTTTTCTACATGGACTCCTTGACTTCATCTCCCCTTCACTCCTTCGCCACCACAGTGCCCTGTTCACTCTGAAACCCTTATTCTACTTGTGGCTCTTGTGTGCGTGTGTGTGTTGTGGCTCTTCTTGTGTCTCTATAGGTTTGTCAGTCCTGGGTTTTACATAGTGATAAATAGGAAAAAAATGCAACACAAATTCAGGAGGGTGACCTCCATTGACATGGCACCTCTGAGAGAACCCCTAATATGAACAATCCAAACCACAATGGTACAAACCAAGAATACATAAAATTTTGGAAACCAGATGAGGTCCAGCACGCATGTTAGGGGGCTAAATCTATTGATAATGTCTTAACTGCGCCAGTCAGATTTTATCCCTTTGATCTTCTATGTTCAGCTTTCCAAAGCACTCTGTTTAGTAACCACTCTCCTCCCACCCCTCAAGTGTAGATAGAGGATTTCTTCAGGAACATAGTTCCTATGTAGTTCTGCAAATTAATCTTGGGCTCCCACTGTCAGTGGTAGCCTTCTGCACACCAAATTCTCACAATTGAGGCCCTGTTACTAGTCCCTCCTTCAACTTCAGACTGTTTGGTTTGAGACTGTCCCTCTTTACTGGAGTAGTGAGCCCTGTCTTTCTCCCAAGGCATAAAACAAAAACAAGATAGGTTAAGAAAGCAACGTTGCCATTATTTGTCAGTGACCCATCTTATTTCTTAATGCTATATCTAAAAATTCCAAGGAAGCATTTAGAAATAAAACAATAGGCAAGAAGAACTTGAAAAGAAGCAATCATTCATAATGAAAGACATAAATTAACTGTAGTTAAGTTTTACATGTAGGTTAATACAAATATTAAAGAGATCTTTGTCCAGGCTGAGCCCTGGTGGTGGCGTAAGAGGTTGAGTGCGGGACTGCGGTCCATGGGCTTTGCGGTTCAGATCCAGCGGCGGCTCTCAGGAGCGGCACTGGGTAGCGCCCACGACCACCAGAGGCAGTGATGCCCACAAAAAAAAAGAGAGATCTTTGTCTTTGACAGATTAAAATACATTTTTACACAAATACTATTGAATATTATGAAACTGTGGTATTGTCACAAGTACTAACAAACAAGCCAATTAGTCACTTAACGCATGATAAAGTAAACAACGATGAGGAAATGTGAGATGATTCAACAAATGATGTTGAGAAAAATTATCTTGTAAAACAAATTATATTCCTCTAGCAATGTCTACGTATTTTTAGATTACTTAAAGTTGTACGTGCAAAGCAAACATGCACAAAAACTAGGAGAAATGTGTGTGGATAGTTAACTGATATTCAGATATTGGTATATTTTCTCTTTCAGGTGTTTTCAAAGAATAAAATTTGAGTTTTACAACTATTCCGAAAAGGATCACGTAAGATCTTGGATCAAGTAGGAGAAAAATGTGGACCAGAATTCAGGTTTGCTGGTCAAAAAGAGACCAGTCAGTCTCTTCAGACCTTACCCTTCAGGTCTCAACCTGAATTCATCTCCAGGTTAGAGTAATCAACCATTTAAAGGGGGGTGGGGAAGGCGGCATCTACCCACAAAGTTACGAGTGTTAAGAAAAGAGGAGGAATGGAAACAGGAAACAGAGAGGAAGTGAGGTAAGCAATGGCACCTTAAAAATGGGAACGGATGAGCCGAAACAAAATGTGTATGCATTGTTGAATGTAAGAGTGAAGAACTGTTCTGTAGTCTGCCACAGAATTGATAAGGCCTTTTTTGTTTTCTCTTTCTTTGATTTCTACTCTTATACTATTTCCTCTCATCTACTTACTTTGTGTTGAATTTTTCTCTTCTTTTCATATATATATATATATATATATATATGGTGGCAGCTTGGCTTGCTGATTTTAGGCCACTTTCTACAATGGTTTGGGTGCCCCATCAAGCTGAAAGCGTCAATCAGAATTCTATAAGCTGAGCCTATTGAGTTGTTTATGGTTTTTGGCTATTGTTTCTCCTGTCAATTATCGGTCCTCTCCAAAAAGAGTACAGACAAGGTTCATTTTTCCTCTCAAATTGATGTGACTAGTTTGCCACTGCAGGCTTCATCTTCAATATTGCTTCATCCAATCTTAAAGTGAGTTATGCTTTTACTTTTAAAAAAATCATTTTACTGGGGACCCGTACAACTCTTATCACAATCCATACATCTATCCATTGTATCAAGCACATTTGTACATTTGTTGTCCTCATCATTCTCAAAGCATTTGCTTTCTACTTGAGCCCTTGGTATCAGCTCCTCATTTTCCCCCTCCCTCCCCACCCCCCACCTCCCTCATGAGCCCTTGATAATTTATAAATTATTACTATTTTGCCATATAGCCCTTGATAATTTATAAATTATTACTATTTTGCCATATCTTACACTATCCGACATCTCCCTTCACCCACTTTTCTGTTGTTCATCTCCCAGGGAGGGTATTATATGTAGATCCTTGTAATCTGTTCCCCCTTTCTACCCCACCTTCTCTCCACTCTCACCACTGGTCCTGAAGGGATCATCTGTCCTGGATTCCTTGTGTTTCTAGTTTCTGTCTATAACAGTGTACATCCTCTGGTCAAGCTGGAATTGTAAAGTAGAATTGGGATCATCATAGGGAAGAGGGGGAGTAAGGAAGCATTTAGGAACTAGAGGAAAGTTGTATGTTTCATCATTTCTACACTGCACCCCAACTGACTGGTCTCCTTCCTGAGACTGTTCTGTAAGGGAATGTCCAGTAGCCTACAGATGGACATTGGGTCCCCACGCTGCACTCTCCCTCATTCACAGTGATTTGATTTTTTGTTCTTTGATGCCTGACACCTGATCCCTTTGACACCTTGTGGTCACAGGCTGGTGTGCTTCTTCCATGTGGGCTTTGTTGTTTCTGAGCTGGATGGCCGCTTGTTTATCTTCAAGCCTTTAAGATCCCAGACGTTCTGTATTTTGACAGATAGGCACCATCAGTTTCCTTCAACATATTTGCTTATGTACCCATTTGTCTTCAGCAATTGTGTCAGGAAGGTGAGCATCATGGAATGCCAGGTTAATAGAGCAAAGTGCTCTTGCATTGAGGGAATAATTGAGTGGAGGTCCAATGTCCATCTGGAATCTTAAAACTAAACCTATAAAGATATTCACATAGATCTATTTCCCCATCTTTATATAGAAATATATTTACATATGTATATGCCTATATTTAGACTTCTATAAAAGTCATCTGCCTCCTAGTTCTTTCCTCTATTTCCTTTTACTTTCCTCTTGTTCCACTAGCATGCTCAGCCCTCATTTGGGTTTTAGGAATTGTGCTTGGTTACATCACCCTTGATCAAGCCCTACCAGGTCTCCTACACCCTCCTTGCCACTCATTTTGGATTACTTGTTCCCTTACCCCTGGGGTTTGTTAACACCACTTACTTTCCCCCACGCCTCCCACTCCCATGCCCCCACTGCCCCCTCCAAACCGTGGGTCCCATTGTTTTCTCCTCCAGATTGTTTATCTTGCTAATCTTAACTAGATAGACCTGCAGAAATAATAATATGCATAAAAACATGACAGAGAAAAACCAAGCAACAAAAGAAAACAAAACAACGACAACAAAATGCCAATGACAAAGAAAAGGAAGAAAGAAAAGCCTATAGTTTGAGGACTGTTTGCTGACCTTTAGGAGTGTTTTCCAGTTGAGTCTCATGGGGTGCCATGCCCTGATCCCAAAGTCTATTTTTGGTACTCCCTCGAGACTTTCTTGCTCTGCGCCCCTTGCTGTTCAGCTGCATGCCTTAGTGTTTTGCCTCAGTGTGGTGGGGTCAGATGGGGCGCAATTCCCAACATTGTGTCTCCAGTGTTGTCCTCTGTAGGGCTATGGTCAGTGAGGGATTCATGTCTCATAGTGGGACAGGCCATATGCTCTTCTCTATGGATTGGCTGCTGTGAGTGGGGATAACATCCTCAAGGCTTGCTGGGCCAGGATGTGCTCCACTCTGTCTTCCTCCCCCTTCATTTGCTCCCCTGGTCTCTGATCAGACAAGGCCCTCTCCCTGAGCTGCAGCTTCAGTCCTGTCCTTTGAAGTAAATTCTTCTGGGAGGAGGGATGACTGTCCACCTAGTTGAGATTGGGTCCGGGTGCTCAGACTTCTCTACTGGTTCCCTGCTTCATGCCAGTTTGTTGCATTGACATCTTGGAGGAGTGGGTTGAAGTCTGGCCCCTCTTTCCTTGTGGAGATACAAACAATTCTCTCCCCTTGGGTGGTTTAGTGCCCTGTTCCCCTGCTACCCATTCCCCCCCTCCATTTTAGTTGGCTACAATATGTAGCCCTGGATTTGGTCTGGCCCTCGCCATACTACCTGGACCTCACCCCAGGAATGTTTGTGTAGAGTAGTTTTCTCGCTGTGGCCCTTTTGCAGGTCTTTTTTTAAGCTTATCTCAGCAGATTCGTGTTGTATTTGTCCTTTTGTGCTTGGTTAACTTTGCTTAGCATAATTCCCTCCAGTTCTTCTCATGTGCTTCATGTATTCATAACTGCTTTTTAGTAATGTGTAGTACTCCATTGTATGCATGTACCACCGTTTTTTAATCCATGCGTCTGTTGATGGAAATTTGGGTTGTTTCCAACTCCTTGCAATTGTGAACTGTGCCGTGACGAACTTTGGAGCACAGATGTCTGGCCGTGGTTTGTTTCTTGGCTCTTCTGGGTATATGCTCAGTAGGGGAACTGCTGGGTCACATGGTAGCTCAATTTCCATCTGTTTTAGATATCACCAAACCTATTTTCATAGTGACTGGACATACCTACAGGTCCTCCAGCAGTGAATGAGTTTCTGTCTCCCTACAACCCCTCCAACATTTTTTTTTCCTGACTTTTTGAATTGGACTATCTTTGAGGGTATTAGGTGGTATCTCATTGTTGTTTTAATTTACCTCTCTCTCTCTCTCTCTCTCTCTATATATATATATATATATATATATATATATATATCTTTTAGTAGTGCTTGATATTTATTAAAAAGAATAATTTGCATTTCTCTTATGGCTAATGATGGGAAACATTTTCTCATATGTTTTATTGGCCATTCAGATTTCTGCCCCCGTGAAACTTCTGTTCAGGTCCTTTGCCAACCTCCTTAATGGGCAGTTAAGCTTTTTTTTCTTTTTCTTTGGGGGAGCTAGCAGGGTATTGTAGATTTTAGTAATAAGGCCTTTGTCTGATGGGTCATTGCTAAAGATGATTTCCCAGTCTGTTGGCTCTCTTATTACTCTCTTGGTGAATTCTTTCAAGTGCACAAGTGTTTTATCTTCAGTATGTCCCACTTGTCAATTCATGCCTCCTCTGTGTTTGTGTCCTTCCCTGTTTCTGATAGCCTATGTATTCCCTGTGCCAAAGTTCTCAGGTTGGTCCCAATTTCCTCATTGCTGGCCCTAATAGTTTGAGGTTTTACCTCAAGGTCTGTGATCCACCTTGAGTTTATTCTTGTGCATGAAGTGAGATAAGTGTCTTGCTTCATTTGTCTGCAGGAAGGTATCCAATTTTTCCAGCACCATTTGTTGAAGAGAGGAATTGCTTCCTATTTGATATTTTTGGGGTCTCTTATCAAAGAGAGCAGTCTGTATGCTGATGATCTTATTTCTGGGTTTTCAGATCGTTGCCATTGTTCTGAGTATCCTTCTAGCCTAGCTTCCTAATACATTTGATGCATTTTCCCCAGTTCAATTTTCATTGACCTGCTGTTGCTCTGATCTGGGTTCTTTAATCTTGCTTATAGTCTGTTCTGACAGATTACAATAAATTAGAATGAACTCTTTGGATGTGATGAAAGTTTGAAATCCATGCACATTTCTTTTAATAACACATTTCTGTGAACTTTTTGAAGATCCCTTGTAAATTTTACTTCTACATATGTTCTTAAAACTATGAAACATATTGTTTCCCGGTATTTTGGCTAGGATTAAGTATAGTAAAACTATGAAACATTGTTGGAATCGTAAAATAGTGAATTGTCTTTTAAGGAATTTTCTAGAGGAGAAACAGTCTCTTATAAATACTCATATGTTTACTATTTTCTCCACTCAACTTTTTAAAATTTCGATCCAAGTTTCCATGTGGTATCTTACATCTTTAATAAGATATTCCTTAGTAAAGAAATTCCTTTGTAACATTTTTAACATTTTTGTAGGGTAGGTGATAAATCACAAATTCTCTCAGCTTTTGTTTGCCTGGAAAAGTCTTTATTTCACCTTCATTTTTCAAGGATATGTTTCCTGGATGTAAAATTTTTTGTTGACATTTTTCTCTCAGTACTTTGCTAAAAAACAATGGCTTATTTACAATGTCATCCTTATCTTTGTTCCTCTGTAGGTAAACTGTGTCTATTTTTCTCTGCATTGATGATTTTCCCCCTAACAGCTTTCAGCAATGTGATGGCATTGTATCTTAATGCTATCTATTTTTCCTATTTGAGGTTTGTGGAACTTCTTGGGACTGTGAGCTTGTAGTTTTCATCAAATTTGCAAAGTTTTTTTACCATTACTGCTCCCCATCCCTTTTTTGGGTCTCCAGTGACACACATATTATTCCACTTGTTATTGTCCCATGGATTACTCTTTTTATCACGGTCCATCTATCTTTATTTTAAAATTTTTTTCTCCCTATATTTCTCTTCGGGTAGTTTCTGCTTTGTCTTCAAGTTCATTGATAAGCAGTATGTAATCTGAAGATGGTCCAATGAGGTATTCATGTAGACATTCTATTTGTCAGGTCTGGAATTTCCATTTCATTCTTTAATCTGTCATTACTGTCGTCATTGTGTTCATATTTTTATTGAAATACCTAAGCATATTCATAACTGTTTTAATTTTTTTTCTATTCCATCATTTCTTAAATAGCTACATCTGCTTCTGTTAACTGATTCTTCTCTGGCTTATGGGTCACATTTTCCTAATTTCACAACTAGTCATTTTTTGGATGCCAGGCATCACAAACTTTATGCTGTTAAGTGTTTGTATATATTTGCCTTCCAAAGTCAGTAATTTTTGGATTCTAGAATGGGATATTAGTATAAGCAAATTAGTGAAGACTCAAAAAATGTTTGTGGTTTAGTTAATAATGTACCACTGTTACTTTCTTGATTGGGACAAATGCTCCAAGACTATAGTAACATTGGATGAGCTCGGTGAATGGGTATATAGAAATTCTCTGTACTAGCGCTAAATTTTTCTGTAAATGTAAAACTATCCTAACTCTTACAAATTATTTTTAAAATATTTTCCTGGGATCCTTCTCTAAGACTTTGTTGTGTTTAGTCTTGAATTTTCTAAAATTTTTAATAGTAATTTTATTGACATATAATCGATATGGCATGCATTCCAATAGTTAGGTCATATCATAAAGAGTACACACTCCGTTTCAGAATTATTCCTTTCTATACCCCCTGCTTCCAGCTCCCCATTTTTCTCCAACTTCCTCTGCCACACCCTTAATAAGCCATTAACCCAGTCACTATCTCCAAAGATTCACCCATCCTGGATGTCATATACTGTAAAACAAGCACACACAATAAAACATAATAAACCAGAGAAACACGCCATTCCAAAAAAAAGCAGGAAATATGGGGAAAAAAACCATATTTTAAGTGGGTCAAAAGGGAGATCAAATGATATTTACATTTTAACCTAACTACTTCTGCTATAATTGAGTTGACAATGCTCTCTGCCCAACAGCATAGCCATTCACCGCCCTTGACTAAGGTCAGAGGGGAATCATTGGAGGCCTAATCCATGTAGGGACCTGCAAAAGGGCTTGGGGGTTCCAGTGTCACCCATAGCTTTCTGCAACCTGCGTGTTCACAGTTTAAGCTCTGAGATCACTGCCTCCTTTGGAGTTGGAGTTTATTATTTCCAATACTGGGATCACAAAGGCTGGTGCGCTTCATCCACATGGCATTAGTTGGTACCTCACATAGATGGCTGCTTGTCTGAAAAGTCTTTAAGGCCCCAGATGCTATCAGATGATTTATGGGAACTGTGGGTCATTTCATTTCTGGATTTTTCTCATTCGTATCTCTGCTGATTTTAGTCTAGCTTATTTTGAAATAAAATGTAGTTTTATTTGCTTTTGGAGCATTTCTCGCTGGCATGCATTCGTTGTCCGTTAGGAATGTCCGTGTGATGCTTATTCTTATTTCGCATAGCATTTTTGGCCTATGTAGTTTTCTGCTGTTCGTGTTGGTATGACTTTAGATTTCCTGAGTATTGATTTAAATAGCCTCCCAACTTCACAGAGCGTCTTCTTTTGTTGTTCTCATGCCGTACCAAAACAAAAGGTCATTTGTGTTCCAAAATAAAAAGGTTGTTTTCTTTTTTTACATTACCCTTTTCTGTCTGAGATTTAACGGTTCTCTTCTCCTTCTCTACTCTTATCTAAAGCTTCTCTATTTTTAGTCTATTTTATGTCTACTCTATATATTATGTTAATAATATAGTCTATATTTTATTCTATAAAAATGTTACATGGTTTCTAAGTTTTCCTGCATGTAGGGGCATTATCTTTGATTAGACATCTGCTCTTCAGTTTCAAGAGTTCATGCTCATGGGGTCTAGAGCATTCCAGTTCCTCCAATTTCAGCCTTGCCACAAGTCTTTTGCACACATCGATTCCTGGAGTGAACAAAGCACCTTCTGATTTCACCTGCTGTTCTCAGATGCACTCTCTGTGCTTTCTGTTCCCTCTGAGGCTGCTGTAATTCCCCAGGTTCCTTAGATAGATACCTGTTGTGTCTTTCTGCTCTGTGTCATGCAGGTGATGATAACACATCTATAACTGTTGGTACTTGTACTTTATTACCTAATTTTGTGATAAATGTTGTCCCTAGGTCTTTAATTTTACTAACTAGTTAACTACCTTTGCCACCTCATTGCTGCCCCTTTCCCAGAACTCCAGCAGGTATCACTTTAACTATCAGTGAAAGAGTGGGTGGGGATACTTGCAGATATTCTGACGTATCTATCATATTCCTTTGCAACTTAACCACCGTGATAAGAACCTTGATAAAATCAAACTGGTTGACACGTTTGCACAAATGATGTGTGTAGTGTTTTGTGTACTTCTCTTTTATAAAATAATTGATTATGCATTCATAACATTTGGTAGGGAATCTTCATCATGATCATTTCTTTTGGGGGGAAGGGGGGCATCCCTGCCCTCTGGTGGGAGTGGGAAGCCCAGCCTTGCTCCAAAGAGCTGCTGCTGGATTTGAACCATCAAGTCAGTGGGCCGCAGTCCCACACTCACCAACTATGCCACCGGGGCTCAGCCCCATCATGGTCATTTCAATGAGTGCATTATAATCCAGTGAGCAGAAGGACTAAAATCAACCCAGCCTCTCCCTTATTATTGTGCATGTACAGTCTTCCTTGTTCTGCTGTCTCTGATGCTACTTTCATAAAAACTTTTGTGTACATGGATTTTGGTTTTCTTGAATTCTTTTCTTATGCTAGAATCCCAAGGGTGGTATTAATCAAGGGGGGAGCGTCTCCCTAGCTCTGGCAATCTATAACATGAAAATATATTTTGAGAAGTATTTTTCTGATGGTGGGTGATAGGTTGACACTCAGCTAATGATAGTGACGTTCACACAAGGGAAAGCGGTCTAGAGCGTCAATCTGAGTGTCAGCCTCTTTTCTTCCACCCGCTAGTTTATCCTATTCATTTTATTCGACTTTCATTTTTTAAAATTCATTTAGCCAACATGAATGTAGGGCCTACTCTGTGTCCGATACTGTGGTTTCTTTTCCCCCTGCACTGGAATGAACCCCACCTGTAGGTGTGCTCAAGGACCGACCCATACACTCGACGTGAAGGGGAAGCCCTCAGTTGTGCATTGTTCTATTCTCCAAGGAGCAGGAAGCAGGCTGCAGCTTGTCCTCACTAGAATGTTCCTTGGCCTCTCCTGACATGTCTGGGATTACTCATGGAATTCTAGAATCTTTTGACTGGAAGGATCTAGTATCCCTCTCCATAGGTACTTTTTTCCTCATCTACTTATAGGTCAGTGGGGGCCGCCTTCAGTAGAAAGGGGAAAACCTAAGAAATCTTAACATCTCAGCTGATAGAATAACTCATTTCCCTTCAGTTCTTAAACTGTTGAGTCAGAAGAAACCTCCACGGTCTCCTAGTGACAGCCAGCCTGCTGGCTCTATTGATGCACCTGGTCTTTAGCCTCAGTTTCTCTGCCCCTATCTTGCCACTGGCCCTAGAAACTGGGTCTTGCCCACGACTTGGGCCATGCTTGTGATTCTAAGCCCCTGCCCAGCATCTTCCTCCAATGGAACCAGCTCATGCTCCCCAGCAGGTTGAGCTTTGTGTTCAATGGCTGGAGTACTGAAAACGAAGATGCTGTGCCAAGGTCTACTTAATGCTCCATGACGACAGCTCAGCGCTTGAGGGAGTCCAGCACTGCCTCACTTTGCCTAGAATTAGCCACACCCTTCAGAGTTCCTGCCAGGACTGGTTGACTATGGAAACCTGTCCTGTCTGATTCAGATTTCTCAGGACGCAAGATGAATCATGCCCCAGGCAGCCTGGGCTAATCATCATCTTCCCCACCACGATATTTTTACAGGTGAGAAAACTAAGGGTCAGAGAGTAAAAGTGACTCCACAAAGGTCAAACAAGTTTCATTACTCATTCCTGGGGAGAAATTTGTAGCTGGAGTCCCGAAGAAGAAATTTAGGACTATAGACTAAGACGGAATTCTTCAAGCCCTAGGGTGGGTGGGGAAGGAGAGAAAAAGCCAGGATTTAAGAATGAGTCTATGGTAGCTACATAATTTTATGCCAACCTGATAAAAGAATGAAGGGGTGGAGTCTAGCCTGTCAATCAGGTCATAGCTTGATTGATCCCTCCTTGTGAGCATGGTCTTCTTATGAGGATTCTGGGAACTTCCTCTCTTTCTCCCTGGAGGTGGGATTTAGTCTCTTTCTGTTTCACCTTCTTGCTGACAAGCCACATGAAACCACGCAGATGGCAGCCAGAGACCTGGAGATGGGTCCACTGCCATTGGATCCACTGGACTTTCCACCCACCGGCTGGTGAGCTTCCTGCATTTGGCATCTTTGCATATACAGTGTGAGTCTGAAGAAGAATTCATGTGCTAATATTGAACTTATGGGTTTGATCTGGACTGGGCTGGGATTTTTCTTAATATACAATTACTCTTTGATATAAAACTCTCTTATACATACACAAAGCTCTCTGGATTTATTTCTCCAGTTAACCCAGACTAACACAGAGTCTAATGTTTATGACTGAGGTATGATTTCAGGAAAGTGTGAAACATAAGCAGAAAAATGGAAATTATGTGGAACCCTAGACCCTCAGGATGGATTAAGTGAAATGCTCCTTGCCTGTTCAAAATGGCCCAGGGACTTGATCAGACTTGAATCTGTAGGTCCAGGTCAAGAAGCCACACATATACCTGCAAGGGAAAGACAATATGGCCAATGCTGGAATGATATTAGTTCTAGGAACAAGTCTAGAGTGAACACATGTAGCTACTCAAGTAGTCCATACATCAGCCAGCTGAGACTTCCCTGAATCATTAGAGGTCAGCAGTATAGACTCAAAAGCTAGGCCACCCTGGTCCCAGGCTTCCTCCAAAATTGCTGTGAACATAATGAGTATTTCTAATTCTTGTGTCCCACCATGCATCTGACTCTGATATTCTTCTAGTATCATCTTTCTTGTGCACACATCAATCCAGACACAACAGTCAAAACTAAAACCTACCTGTTGGAAACCACCAGCAGCTCCACAGGAGAAAGGTTGAGCTTTCTGTTCCCCAAAACCTACCCCAAACAGGCAGCCTCTGCTCTGAGCACCGCCCCCCAACCAAAGTCAGAAAGATATCCCTTTCTTTATCTCACGCTGAGCGGCATTCTCCCACTACTTTAGCAAACTCTTTCCAAAGAAAGACATTTCCTTCCCATGGAAGAATTCTTGTGCCAGATGTTTAGATCATTTAAAAATGTTCCCACCTTAATACACACGTGGAAACCAAACATGTTACAAGATTATTTTGAGGCATCATTCATGCCAGACCAGTGGCTATAATCATCCTACTCAAAACGGACTGAGGAGAAGGTTTAGAACATCCTGTCTGGGTCAGGAGTGCACCACGGGCCCTGACGGCGAAGCTCTATCCCAGAGTGAACCTGGGAAACCCCTCTTTTGTGTGCCCCTTGAAGTCACGTCACAAACGTCCGCGACAGGAAAGCCATCCAAAGTGGGTACTATTCTTATTAGATGAGCCAGAGCAAAAAGGGGCGTGTATGGTGATCAGGTTTCCAGGGTCTTAAACGTGTGCAGCCTCTTCTCAAGTTGTCAGTCTAATGTCAACCCGGTTGCAAAATTTGTGCAAGGGCCATTCCACGTGGTTAAAGCAAATGATCGAGGGAGACATGGGGCTTTAAGATCGGCGCTTGCTCCAGTTGCTCCTCAGTGTGGTCGAACCTCAGGCAGCTTCAGAAAGGGCATAGCAGGGACAACGTGTATCCGCCATGTCTGGAACCTCAGCTGGGAAGTCTCAAAGTGTCAGGCTAAGTCGACGATCGGGCACTGGAATAGCTTGAAAGCTCTTTTGCTCATATGTCTGGTGCTTGATGCTTGCTGTCAGATAAAAGTACAGCCAAGTCTAGCAGCTGGAATGTCTAAATTTGACCTTCCATGGGGGGTTTCTCATAGAGCAGTGCATAAGTTCTGGGCTTGGAAGCCATTCAGATGTCCCCCAATCGTTGCTACCCAATTCCCTACTCTGCCCTTGAGTAATTATCTCCGGACCAATAGAGTACAGCCAGGTGGAGGAACCATTTCTTCCATGGTTAGTTCACAAAAGATTATGACTTCTATTTGGTCTGCAGATTCTCTTGCTGGCTTTGTTGATGCCGGCTGCCATGCTGGAGAGTCCCACTGGCAAGAAATGGAGGAAGTGAATGGACGCTGCGGTGACCCGAACAGTCACTGCGAGGCTAGCACAGGGCTGGGCAGTCTGTCTGTAGGGCCTCTGTGAGGCACAGCTGACTCGGTGACACCCCACACGGGGTCAACAGCCAAGAAGGAACTGCGGGCCTCAGAACAGAATCCTGCCAACCATCACCCACGTGGACCTGTAAGCAGATCCCGCTCCCTTTAAGCCTTTCCAGGAGACATCAGCCCTGGCCAAAACCTTGCGACAGACCCTGAGTGGGGGGCTCCAAAGAAGCCACGGTTCAATAGGAAGTGTGAGGTAAATAGGAAAGGCATGAATTTGCAACCACTAAAAGGACTTAATTGGGTATGCAATAATCGGTGACTAATACAAGCTCCGGGGGGGGGAGCAGCCCACAAGAATCAGCTAGAAACCGAATCATGCCTTAGGAGCCCCACTCAGAAGTCACAGCACAGTACTTCTCCCACGTCACAGATCTGTCCTTCTGCAAGAAGATAGAACATCCACCCTACCTCTCCATGAGAGGCGGGTCAAAGGACCCTCAGAAGAAGAGCTGGGGGTGGGGGGGGTGGCTACTGGGGCCAGTCAGACATGGAACATACAATTTGCACGTGACTTTGGGTCCTTGGTCTGTAGCCTGGCCAGTTTTGCTTGTGTGAGAATTGCAGGGAATACTTGTTATGGCTGGCTGGAAATCGAGGCTTTGTGTTCCTCCTGAATGTCTTGTGAGCAATACTCACGCCGTATCTCAGCATGTCGCAAGATGAGCGGGAGTGGGCTCCCCTCCAGCCCCGGACACTGATGCTCCAGGGTTTCCAAGATTGTGACTCTCTAAAATAGAAACTTCTCTCCGCATACAAATAGCGTAACTCCTCGGGAATTGCAACACTGCTCTGACTACATGCTCTGGAACACGCCAGCATTGCCCCTACCCCATGCCAGCTGAAGGGCGGCAAGAAGATGAACGAGGAATGTGTGCTGGGAAGAAGCCAGGGACACTCAAGCCAGGCCAGTTTTGGGGGGCGCTTCCAACACCTCACGAACTCATAGAACTTCTCAGCTGGGAGCCATGTCAGAGACCAGCCAACTGAGCTGACACTGGGAAGAATCCAGCCGGGGATGCCAGGCTGCAACAGCAAGCCCTTTCAGACGGAATGGAATGGGTATCGGCTGCAGCTCAGGAGCTCAGCAGTCCCCCGTGATTCTCTTTGGTTGCTTGCTGATGTCTCCTGTAAAGGCTTAAAGAGAGTGGGATCTGCTTACAGGTCTACTTAGGTGATGGTTGGCAGGATTCTGTTCTTTGAAGGCTGCTGGGCCGAGGCCCGCAGTTCCTTTCTGGCTGTTGGCCCGGTGTGGGGTGTCACCGAGTCAGCTGTGCCTCACAGAGGGCCTACAGACAGACTGCCCAGCCCTATGCTAGCCTCGCAGTGACTGTTCAGATTGATTTTATCATGGTAGCCACTTTGGTGTCCATTCACTTCCTGGAGGGGCAGAGCCCCCCTCCATTTCTTGCCATGCAGGACTCTCCAGCATGACACCTGGCATCATCAAAGCCAGCAAGAGAATCTGCTGACCAGAGAGAAGTCATCAGCGTTTTTCTTGGTTCTCATACTCATCGTTAGGAGTTCCCCAACTTCCTCCATAGTCTTCTTCCGCCATAACCTTCAACCTCTCCGTGGGACCATGAATGCAGTTACTGTCCATAGATTTACCTCGCCTGCATTTTATAAACTAAATTTTTTTTTAAAAAAACTAGCAGCCCCCCAATAAAATGATTTATATTTAAAAAAGGAGAGGGAAAGAGGAGCTTATACCAGGGGCTTAAGTAGAAAATATTTGGAAATGAATATGGCAACATGTGTGCGAATATGCTATAAGAGTTGTAAGAGCCCTCAATACAATTATTGGGGTGGGGGACTAATAGCAAAAACAAAGGAAAACCGAAAAACTTCGATCAAAAAGAAAGCAGAAAATATTAAAAACTAGAAACCATTGAACGTGGATCCAAAGGGCGATCCAATGGTAAGGTGCTAAATCGTCCTCTAAGTGCCTCTGCAATGATCCACTTTCCAAGGCACACTGCAGGATGACACCGACTGGACTTTTAACGTCCAGCCTGTTGTCCTACGGCCCTGCAGATTTGTTCCCGAGACTCCAGAGGGAAGGCTTCTATTTCTCCTGGACGTTCCTCTGCTCACCCACTTCCCTTCGGGTGCATCTCCCCCCGAGCCCACTGATCCTAACCCCAGTGGCAGGGAGCCGAGTCTGATTTCTAGCAGGTCAGCAAAAACAGAAATCCAAACTCCCTGCCGTCGAGTGGAGGCTGACTCAGGGGGGTCAGGAGGCTGACTCAGCGCAGAAAACCTCGGTGAGCTCCCAAGAGTGGCTGGTGGCTTCAAACTGCTGGCCTTGCACGTCCCACACAGCCCGACTTGTAGCCCCTGTACCACCAGGGCTCCCGACGGCAACTCAACAGGACAGGGCAGAGCCCCTCCTTCAGGTTTCCACGGCTGTAGATCTTTACAGGAGCAGAAAGCCTCGTCTTTCTCCCCGTACACCGAGCCCCACGATGCCCAGTCACGTTCTTTTGCCATCGCTCATCTGTCATGTGTCTGTGAGCAGGAGGGCGATGCCGACTCCTGGCCGTCTAGCCGTCTTCTGGGTCTCCGCTACTGAACGCCTATGGTGAACCCGTTGGGAAACGGCCCCTCTTTTTCCGACACCAAGCAATCACGAGAGAGAGCAGCCGAAATACATACTTCGGAAAGAAACATTGCTCCGATGAGAATCACTTCAAGAGCTCGATTCTGCTGAACATGATGACGACATATGACACAGACTGGCCAAGGGTTTCCCTTTATCAGTGTCACCGAGTGTCAAGCCTTCCCCATTCCATATCTTTGCTCTCTGTTTACAGAAGGCTCATAAGGGTCCTTTTCCTAGATAACCACCTCCTTTGGGGGCCACAAAACTATTTGTAGCTCTTAAATGACACGCCTCCCTCAGCCTCTCCTTGCTGAAGCCACTGCCGTCCAACCGACCCCGACTCATCGTAGCCCCCGAGATGGTGCCGAGACTGCAAACTTTCCCGGGATCACACAGCCTCATCTCTCTCCCACTCTACTCACGGAGAGACCTGAAAGCCTGGCGGCCCAGCCCCAGCCATGCTGGCTTTGGGGGGTGCCTGTCTTGTGGACAGAGGAAGCAGACGTGCCTGGGGATGTCGTTGTTTGCCCGAACCCCCCAGCTCAGAAAGTAAGAGTGGAAATGCGAACACCAGCAGCTCCACACTTCGAGCCACCCTTGACCTGAGAGGAAATGTTTGCATCCTCAAAACATGCTGCTCAAAGACCACACCAGTCCCGTCCAGCGTAGACTTACGAGCAGGACAAACAATGGCACAGCCTTCCAGATGAACTTCCGTTTCCAGAATGAGAAGGAAGCAGAGGGACACACGTGCATAGGAGACACCTGCCGTGGTCGGGGCCCCGGGCCAAAGCCGGAGTGTAAAGAAGAGTCTAGGGTTAGAGGTCTCAGAGGAGGACCTCGCCTTGACTCTTCCACTCCACGCCCTGGAGCCAGGTGCTTCTCGTGTGCCTGGATCTGCACCAAGCAAGCAACCAGCAAACAATGGTCAACAAGGCGCAGCGCGGGTGCACCTAAGGTTCATGGTCTGAACAAACAGGGACTGTTTGTCTGCCCTCTCTGATCCAAGGGGAAGGGACATTCTGATTGAAATATCGAGGACAGCTGGGAGACTCTCTGGGGTGGGACTCATTTCCTTTGACCCACCCCCTCTGCCAAGTCCCCCGGGGTGGGACAAATGGTTAAGGTCTCAACGACTAGCCCAAAGATTGCCTGTTCAAACTCACCTAGAGTGCCTTGGAATAGCAGGGTACCCTTGTCTTTGCGGTAGTTAGTAAGTTTTTGAGAGTGAGGAGGCGACATGTGTAAAGTGACCAGGCGTCCCGCATTTGGCGGGACAGTCCTGATTTTAAGCAAAATTTCCCTAGTCCTGAAGTATTGTTTTAAAAACCCCAATGTTTAGAAAGAATGCACAACAAGCTAAGGAATGGCCAGAGAACAGGAAGGTAATGTACCCCCTCTACCTGCCCCCACCCCACCCCCGTCAATGGTGTCCCACTTTACCAATGTTAAAATCTGGTCACTTTAGTGTGGGTCCCTTTGGGAAGGTCTTCTCTAAAGTCACAGCCTTGAAAACCTGACAGAGCCGTTCTGCTCAGCACACACAGCCCCGAGGAGGAATTGCCTGAGAGTCCTAACCCCAGGATGCCTGGAGGGGGATCCCTGGCCCCAACATGATCCCTGGAGGCCCCTGGAGTAACTCAGCTCCCTCCCTCCCAATCACTCGTCCCAAGAATGCTTGGGACCCTGAAGTACAATGCATGACTATGAAGAAACAATGACACAAGCCACCGTCATCTTTCGCAAAGGCCTGAGTAAATGCTTAACTCAGAAGCCTATTACAGGCTTTATGAAAACAAATGACATCCGTGTTTACATCCAAGTCTCTCCATTAAACTAAAGAATCTCTCTCTCTCTCTTTCGTGTGTGTGTGTGTGTGTGTGTGTGTGTGTGTGAGAGAGAGAGAGAGAGAGAGAGAGAGAGAAGAGAGAGAGAGACCTACCTTCCCCCTTCTCTCTCCCTGCAGAAACTCTGCAGGGGGTGCAGTTGCACCAATACGCCCACCTCTGTGTTTGGCAGCGGGCTCATGCAGAGGCCTTGGAAAGCCACTGGGCATGGAAGCAGACCCACTCAGAGAGTTCTCAGTAAGTCAAGGCCTGGGCTGCGCTCAGGGAGATGCAGGAGGTCAGCCAAAATCATGGGCTCCCAGGGAAATAGACTTTTTCAGAGTGCTTCCATGTGCTGGATCATCGATTTCACTTACCTTATCTCATGTGACCCAGCGCGAGACCGTCCACTGGACCACCTGGAAGTTGTGTTCTTGTGAGGTCTCGTCAAGTTGGTGCACATTTGTAGTCTCTCTCTACCCCACTGAGCAGAGCCCCGCGCACGCGGTCCTGGGCCATCCTCGCAGTCACAACTGTTCCTCAGTTTGAGGCCATCGTGGGGGCGCCGCGTCAGCCCATCTGGGGAGGCTTGGGAACAGCTGCTGGCAGCTCCACTGCTAAGAGCAGTGCCCTGTACAGAGTGCCGGCAGCTCCTTAGGGAGAGAGTGGACATTTACTCTGCAGATCATGGGTGACTCTTAAGCATCAATCTTGCCTCCATTCTATCCTCCCGAATTTTTTAAAACGATGTAGGGACGGAGCACCTGCAGATTGGCTTGCTCCCCCACATGAGCAGCTTCTAGAAAGTGCCCTCCCCATCACCTCTGTTGGTTAGGAACCCCACCTCAAAACCTTCTGAGTCATCCAAACGCCACGAATCATACCCTCTTCTTCCTCAAGCAGAACCTTTGCGAGTCTCAGCTCCTCCCAGGCAGCCCTTGAACACCCACTTGTTCTTTACTCCGCAAAGTGACGTTTGGCTCGTGAATCGTTTCGAGGGGTCTTGTGCCTCTGATTGCCTCCGTGCGGCGCTGCTTGGGGTGCAGGAGATTGGTAGTGGACATGAAGAACAAAATGCAGAGCCTCCCTAACTCTTTTAGCAACGCGTTTTTACATAGGAGGAGACGGAGGCCCAGGGCCAGTGGATCCTACAGAGTCAGACACATGGAGAGCAGGCAAAACCCAGTCCAGGAGGCAGCAGTTGGCATGGCCTATGCGGGGCTGCAAAGCCCCTGTCAGGGCTCTAGGTTCCAAGCAGCCTGGCAGTGAGCGCAGAGAAAGAGGCGCTCGGGTGTCACCGCCCAAGAACGCCCTCTGACAACCAGGGAGTCGGCAATGCAAGGTGCCGCTTCGTTACTTCCTCGCACTGGTGACTGCACTCCGAGTCTCAGCTTTCTCCTGAGTAAAATGAGAAAAAGATGCCAGTGCGCATCCCCTGGTCTAGCTGGATTGGTCAGGTGGAGTTGGGAGCATGATAGTGGGTGGAGGAAGCATCTGAGAACCAGAGGGAAGGTGCGTATTTCATCGTTACCACACTGTACCTAGAGAGGCTCATCTCCTCCCTGCATCCTCTCGGTAAGGGGATGTCGCTTCCCTGACTGATGGGCTTTGGGTCCCCAATCTGCACTCCCCCTCATTTATAATGATTGAAATTTTAGTTCTTTGATGCCCGATGCCGGATCTCTTCAACACCTCGTGGTCACACAGGCTGGTGTGCTTCTTCCAAATGGGCTTTTTGTTGCTTCTGAGCTAGACGGTGGCTTGTCTACTTCCAAGGATGTACACAGGAGTCAGAAACATGGGGAATTTAGGATACGTGACCCCTTCAGAACCAGTGGTGGGAGTGGTGATATCGGGAGGGTGGCGGGATGGGTGGTGGAATAGAAAGGGGCAACCAATTTCGGGGATCTACATGTAACCTCCTCTCTGGGATTTAGACAGTGGGGAAGTGGGTGAAGGGACACATTGGACAGTGTACAATATGAAAAAGTAATAACAGTTTGTAAATTATTAAGGGTTGATGGGGAAAGGGGAGTAGGGAGGGAGGGGAAATATGGGGAGCTGGTACTGGGGGCCTAAGTGGAGGGAGGATGTTTTGAGAGTGA
>PVJH01035457.1:0-19672 GCA_004026705.1 Nesogale talazaci
TTGTCTCCTCTTCCTCCTTGGGTCACCACTGTATCATCTGTATAGAGACTGTAAAGACCAACTTCATTTCATTGTTCACTTCAGGACTTCTTGGTAGTAGTGACAGTGATGGCAGTGCTGCCACGACTCCTGCTTTCCCTGTTTTGTTCTTCCTCTTGCTGTTTTCTAAGGAGGATTCTAACAACCCCCACGACTCAATAGTGTCTGCATTATCTCACGAATTGTCTGAGAAGGGAATCCAGAAGCCCATAGTTGTTGTTGTTGTTGTTGTTGTTGTTGTTTTTCTCTTATTGAGAATTAGAAGACCTAGTGGATTTTATTAGAACTCACCATCATTAGTTACTATTACTATAGGATGAGAGCAAAAGATCTCTCAAGTATTAAAGAATAAGGATGTCACTATGAAGACTAAGGTGCACTTGACCAAACCCCTGATATTTTCACATGCCTCATATGTATGGGAAAGCTGTACAGCAAATAAAAACTGAAGAACAAATGCATTTCAATGAGGATTATTACATAGCTGTTATGGACTTCAAGTCCATAACACATGCACAAATCCTCCTTAGGAACAATACAGCGAGACTACACCATACATGTTAGACATGTTTTCAGGAGAGACTAGTGACGAGAAAGACATCATGTAAGTAAAAGTTGAGGTTAATGAAAAAGAGAAAGACCATCAACAAAATGGATTGATAGACAGTGGCTGGAATAATGGAGGTCAGATGTAGCTCTGGTTGTGAGAATGGCACTGAACTGGGCAGTAGTTTGTTATGTTTTACATAGGGTTTTTATACAACACAGGACTTGGATATGTATGGCATTCAATACAGATTTCACATATGCTTATCCAAAAATCTTAATTTTAATCCTTAAAATTAAAAAAAAATTGCTGAGCCCCGGTGACGTAGTGGTTGAGTGCAGGACTACAGCCCACTGGCTTGGTGGTTCAAATCCAGCAGCAGCTCTCCAGAAGTCTGAGCCTCCCACGTCCACCAGAGGGCAGTGATGCCAAACAAAATTTTTTTAATTGAATCAAGTATGCGATTCATTCTCTTGTACTTTGTGCCATCTAGTCTACTCCAAGTCATGGAGGCCATGTAGGACAGAGTAGAAGTCATTATGAGTTTCTAGGACTGTACGTTTTTCTGGGCATATAAAATCTGGTCTTTCTCCTTTGCAGTGGTTGGTGCTTTCAAACTGCTGACTTTGTTTTTTTTCAGCCCGACATGTAACTTGTGCCACTAGGGCTTCTATCTGTGGTTTACCAGCCTAGAGAAAAATAAAAACCTTTGGAAAATTTGAGCTGCTGAACTAAGAAGAGCCCTAATGGTGCGGGCAGTATTAGACTGCTAACCACAAGGTAGCAGCTCGAAGCCACCAGTGAATTGTCCAGAAAGTGGAAGTTTGGAGCAGTTGTATTATCCTGTAAGGTTGCTATGAGTCAGAATCAACTCAGCAGCAGTAAGTTTTTACTTATTTATTTATACTGGAATCTCTAAGAATATTGCTTATGGAGGGAAAAGGGGACTGAGGAAAGGTGTTGGAGATTACTGCCTAGCCCCAGGCCATCATCGTAGGCGTCAGTTGTGTCCTCTGATGAGAGCGTCCGATGCAGTCTTGAATTTTTGATGAAGCAGAGACAGCACGCTCTTATAAAAATCACCTACATGTAACCAAAAACTGCTCTCCATCTTCCATCATCTGAGTGCCACTTCTTGCTTACCCTTTTAAAATCTAACACTGTTTCTCTGCTTATCTCTCTAGTCCTACTCCGTGGACATAGCCCACAACTCTGGGCTCTCTGTCTGGTTTTTGCTCCCTGTTTCCTTCCATCCATCCCTCCCCCACCACCCTACGCCATCACCCCTTCTTTACATTTCTAGTAAAGGATTTTAGTTTGTGAGTTAAACTCTGTTTGGTTCTTGGTGATTTTTTTAATACTTAGAAGCTTCTCAGACCCTGTTTCAGGGAAGGATGTCAATATTACAGAAGGCACTGGAAATTAACTTCTGTTTAGAAGTAACAAGAAAAGTATGTGTTGGTTATTTTTTCAACATTAAAAATCATTTAATTTTGATGCTAGAATAAATACCAGGGAAAGATAAGAATAGTATAAGTACCTTCTGGTACTTCTTGTATGTAATGTCTAATGATCACAATGGGAAGACAGGAGAAGGGGTTTACTACAAGAAGCCGCCTGAGAAGGGATCTCTGTGACCCTCCATGGCTTCTTTAATCATCACAAGGCAGCCCTCTATGGACTAGCTTTCTTTACTTATTTCGACACCAACCCTTCCTCCCTCTGCTGTCTACATCTCTGCTGGGAGTGAAAAGTGATTGTAATGCAAAATGACCAGATTTTAAGCAGGGACACCAACACCATTGACCGGTGTGTGTGTGTGTGTGGGGTGGGGGGGGGGGTTCTTGATTAAAAATTTGGTCTATATGGAGCAACAAAAATGTTCATAGAACACAAAAATAGTATTGTGACATATTTACTTAATTTTAAAACACCACAGGACACAGGACAAATTGTTAAAAAGTGGGACATCTCGTCACCCTATTGTAATGGTGAAACAGACTGACAATCCTCACATTTACAGGGGATTGTTTGGGAAGTTAATAGGTTACCCCAAGTCGGGATCAACAAGCAGTAAGGAAATAGTCATGAGTCTCCACCCAGCAGCCAAGTCTCTCTCCAGTTCTCAGCCTCTCAGCCACAAGGAAGCAGTCTCTGGGATTGAGTCTTTTGGCCATGTGGCCCCTTGGCCTTTGTTCTCTCCAGCATTCCTTAGTCTTAGGTCAGGCCTGGAGGAGGTAGCCATGGCCTCAGAGCTGCTCCTCTGAGCCACCAGGGCATAATCCGAGTCACCTCCACCCCTTCAGACAACTCCAGAATATGCTGTTGCAAGGTCCTAATGGCTTCTCTTTGTCACCGCTTCACAGCTGACAAATCCTTCTAGCCAGGGGATGGCAATGCAAACTGACCATGCCCCAAGGGCAGTGTGAAATAGGCTCTGTTTTAAGAGTCACAGCCAGGCATTTCATGGGTGGGCATTACAAGAGCTTGGGTAGAAAAGACACATTAAGAAATTCCACTTAGGCTGAGCTCTGGTGGCGTAGTGGTTGTGCGCAGGACTGTGGCCCACTGGGCTGGAGTTCAAGTCCAGCAGCAGCTCTCCTGGAGCAAGGCTGCGCCTCCTACACCCACCACCAGAGGGCAGTGATGGCCCCCCAAAAAAAGAAATTCCACTCCACCATGATTACTATGTACTAAAACAATAACAAAATCAAGATTTATACCTAAAACAAAAAATAATAATTACATTTTAATAACCAAACAGCAAAGTAGCTGCATTTAAAGAGTGTCAATTGCAACCTCTTACCAGGGAGTCGTGGGGAGGAGACAGGCCAGTCAAGGTGCAGTGAAGTAGCGATAAAACATACAACTTTCCTCTAGTTCCTGAAGGCTTCCTCCCCCAACTATCATGGTCCCAACTCTAGCTTACAAATCCAGCTGGACTAGAGGAAGTACACTGGTACAAATGGGAACTAGAAATATGGGGAACCCAGGGCAAATGAACCCCTTGAGGCCAGTGGTGAGAGTAAAGCTACTGGGTGGGTGAAGGGAAGGTGGGGTAGAGAGGGGGAGCCAATCACAAGGATCTACACATAACCTTCTATCTGGAGAGCAGTCTTCAGAGGAGTGGGTGACGGGAGATGTCGGGCACCATAAAATATGATAAAACAATAATTATAAAATATTGAGGGTTCGTGGGGGAGGGGGTGCAAGGACAGAGAGGAAAGGATGAGGAGCTGATATCAAGGGCTCAAGAGGAAAAGCGGATATTTGGAGAATTCACAGCAGGCATGTGGAGGTGCTTGGCACAGTAGATATATTTATGTATTATGAAAAGCGATGTATGAGCCCCCGATGAAATGATTTAATTGATGGCTTGGGACTATTGCAGACGTAATTAGGTTAAAATTTAACATCATTTCACCTCCCTCTGACCCATTTTAAATTTATTCTATTTTTTAATATTTTTGATTGAGTCTTTTCTGTGTTTCACAGTTACTGTTTTTTTTTTTCCTGTATATGAAATCCTGGATAGACAAATCCATGCAGACAGTAACTAGGTTAATAGTTTCGGAAGGACATGGCAGGGAAGGTTGTGGGAAAATAGGGGACTAAAAACAATGACTATAAGAGAAAAAAACTGTTTTTAATTGGTTATTTTAATAATTGTGCTGCTCTTGAATATAAGCTATTGAATCATGGTGTACGAATTGTATGCCAATAAAATTGTTAGAACAAATAGAATAGTGTCAATAAATGAAAGTATCAGGACAGTTGTGATCTTCTGGGCTCAACTGAGCAGACAAAAAGTGGGTTTAACTAGAAAACAGAATTTTATTATCATTGATATTGTTACCATGTGCTAGATGTACTTATATTTTTTGCCAGGTTCATAATTTGGGCATGCTCATTCTACCATGTGGTAGAATTATCGAGAAAGAACACATGTGAGTCTAATGTTACCTTAAGTTCACAAAAGTCCATTAAGATACCAGTGCTAATTAATTTTATTTTAATTTGGATATTTTCTTTTCCCTCTACCCCAAATAAATTATTAAGGGTGCATGCGCACACACAGCCCTTCCTGGCTGAGAATTGAATGTTTGTCTTACCAGAGCGTCTTAGTGAATCACAGCGTCTTGATAGGAGAGTCTGAGCCTGGAGTAGTCTGACGCGCTTTCTAGAATCCCAAGGTGATTAGTTCCCTTTGCCATCACAGGTGGAGAACGTGAGCACAGAAGGGACTGTCTTTAGGCAGGCCTGTTAGTCTGCTAAATGTGGATTTACGTTAGAGCCACACAATGGTGACATCTGGAAAAATTACTTTAGACATATCAAAGTATCATGGGTATCTTCTTCATGTTTATATCCTAAGAGGGGGGATTATTTGATGTTTATTCAAAGCATTATCTCTATTATACACAGTTATGTTACTTAACCCATAGAATATAGCATTACTTACCACCTTCAGACAAAAAAAAGAATACTCAAAGAAGAGAAATGATAAGAGATATTTATAATTTAACTCTATACTTTTCTTTCACTTAATTCTCATTGAAATTCAATAGGTATGGTTATTGTATACACTTAATCAGATTTAGCACAGAAAGATTAAGTAACTGGTCCAAAGCTAAACAGTTTTTAAAGATGAGGGCTTGAATTCAAAAACAGATATCCCTAACTCTTTGACCACATGACCAAAGCTCTGTCACATTTAATTCCTCAACGTGTACTGCTCCTTTTTTTAATGTGTATTCAATTCTGTCTTTTTATTTTTTTTCAATTCTATCTTTTTAAAGTCTTTATTTCTAGACACAAATTTGAATTGATGTCTACTGTCAAAATTGTGTTTTGTAATTTTTGTCTGAGTTTATATCAAGTCTGGGTGGGTATAATATATACAGCAATCCTATACCCTAGATTAAGGTTTAACTTATTCTCCCCAAATTATCATGTTAGGCAAAACAAAGAGCACCAAGTTCAGAAAGCTGAATGTTTTCTTTTTGACCATATTATTGACAGATACAAGCTGTTTGTGTTATGGTACTACATAAATTTGTTAGTCATATTTTAAAGCCATCCTTCTCACCCTTTAACTGTTAATTCTAGAAAGAAAAGTTCACCAATTTAAAAGGAACCGTGAAATTTTAAAAAATGGTTTATAAAAGGTTAGAAGATTATGGGATGTACCTCATCCCATATGGGAAGATTATGGGACCTCATAGCAGTGAGGTCATAAAGAAACCTTAGTGCAAACCATTAATCTTTATTTTAAATTTGATCAGGATGAAGGGTGTTTTCTTCTGTCATTAATTAATCTCTTTCATAGGTGTTTCCCAAACATGTAAAGCTCTGTTTGCACACCGGCTTTCATTCTTTTCTCCCCGTCCCACACCACTAACCTTTTCTGTTGCTTCATTCTCTTCCTCCTGGTAATGAGAAAAGGGCAGCACACAGCAGCCCCTTCTCTTCTCTGAATAGCCATCACTTTGTGTAGTTGTCTGGGGATTTTAGAACACTTAAAAATGAATACAAATAAACAATAGGTAGGGAACATTGCTATTTTCCCAATTAAAGCTAGTATTCCCTCAATAGTTCTTTTTTGCATCCAAGAATGTAATGACATTAGAATGGATAACACTTTCTTACAACTTTATCTCTTTCCTCACTGTCAAAAAATTGAGAAAAGGAACTTGAGAAAAAAGGCAATGCTGAATCTCTGATCTCTGTAATCTGTAGAGTTCTCACCCCCGTTTGTGACGCATGAATTCGCTAGCTTCCCTGTAAGCCCTCTCCCCTCACTTTGCCAGTCTCCTTGTAGGGTTCTGTGCTGACTTCTGTACCCTGCATGTGGAAGTATTAACATACAATGGAGGAGTTGGGACCCAGCACTCTACGGTACGGGTTCGCAAGCTGTGGGTCGTGACTTCTGTGGGGTCGAACGACCCTTTCACAGGGGTCGCCTAATTCACAAGAGTAGCAAAATTACATTTATGAAGTAGCAATGAAAATAAGTTTATGGTTGGGCATTATTACAACATGAGGAACTGTATGAAAGGGTTGCATCATGAGGAAGGTTGAGAACCACTGCTCTAAGACTACATGCTCTTCTCCGTTCCCAGAGATGGAGAGAGTACTTTTCCGAAAGCAAAGATGGAACTAGTGGATTATCTGGCAAACTAACAATAAAAAAATTATCTCACACATTTCTTATTTCCCAAATTAGAGGATTTTCTGTAGAAAAAAATAGCTATTTGGATGTGCTTGACTCTGTTCACAGATGTAATATGTGCTCTTAGCATTAAACCTGGATCATTTAACACACTTTCCCATTGATAGATCAATCTACATTATAGGCAGGTGCTAAAAAGGTAAAAGCTCATCTTAAGTAGAGAAAAATAGATTTGGGGAATCTTGTAAATTAGGGATCAGCTTGTAAACTCAATGAGCAAATATTTTCTGTTTCTCAGAAAAATTAAATAAGGAAAATCAACATAAACAAGTTATACTTGCTCACTAGGTTTATAAATAATACACATCATATGTTCATGTTCATGATTTTATATCTGAATGAGTTTTCATGAATATGTAATTATTTGATGGACTAAATATATTCCCCCACTTGTAAAGAGCTCACATATTTAGACTTTTACATTAGTTAAGTTACCACCAACTTTGAAGTAACTATATTTATTAATTATTACTATGCCATCATATAGAGTATATCTTCTCCTATAAACTTGCCTTGTGAGTTAATTTATTTAACTTCATACAAATAGTTTGTAATATACAGAGAGAAATCTAAACCTGAAACGAAAATCAAAGCAACTGACTAACTTTATTTTGAAAACAAATCCATTTAAAAAATTAATCAATTAACATAGGATATACTTACTAGAAGGCATTGTGCCCCCCCCCCAAAAAAAAAAAACACCAAAATCTACTTTATCTCATCTTCATCATGATTGCTTTACCTATTTTCACAGTTCCAGAAGGTCTAGTCGGTCCCTTTGTGTTTGAGTTACTTCCAATTCCTGGTGACTTTGTGTGGGGTCACTTGACCTGCTCTGTAAGGCCTGGCCTTCAAGGCTACCCCCTTGCAAATGCAGCCCTAGGGCTGTCTTCCATGGTGCCTCTGTGTAGCTTTGAACAATCAGCAATGCAGTTAGTAATCCAGCTCTTAACCATTCATACCTCACAGAGACCCAAAAAGAAACTTTACCTATCTTGAATTTTAAATTCTTAATGCATTAGCCCATACACTTAAATGTTGCTCTCTCACCTTACTAAGAACTTCATTTATTCACTTTCTACTTACCTGATTTGAATAATGCTTTTGAGACTCTCTGCCCCACTCCCATCCTGATTGTTTTTATTGGTTCTCAGCTAAAGTATGGATGTGGGAAAACAGAAAAAATAAAATTCATCTACCACAGATAATTGATATAATTAAGGAAAAAACCTTTTTTTCAGATTAGAGAAAACAATGTTATGTTGTGATTTACCATACATCTCTAACATGTGTAAGTATGCATGTATGCACGAATGTATTCAGTATTCAGAAGAGCTTTGGTAGCATAATAGGTTACCCATTTGCTGCTAGCAGCAAAGCCTGCAGTTCTCACCCAGCAGGTGCTTCCAGGGCAAAAGATGAGGCTTTTCTCACATAAAGTTTAAAGTCTTAGAAACTCAAAGAGGCAATGCCACAATGTTCTATAAGATTGGTAGGCATTAAAGTTAACTTGATGGCAGTGAGTAGAATGCCCATAATTGCTCTGTATGGGAGTTACATACATCTGATCAAATTTAGTTAACAAAGGAACCTAGTTATTCAAACAGTGATTTTGATAGTTATTCAGACAATTTTCCAGGAACTTCACATTGTTGTTTTTTTTAATAGAAAATAAGATTCATAGTTACTGATTTGAAGGATGATGAGAAATAAGACACCAGGAGGAAGCTGGACAAGAGGTCTCAGTGACAAATAATTAGCAGTTCTTCTTTTGAAGAATGAGGGATGCAGGTGAATGTAGGATACTTTTCAAAGATATGAATCCTCTTAATGAGTTACTTGGTTTTACTTGATAAGTAGAATTATAAGTGCATTGTTTATGACCGACATAATTGAACTTAAGAGAAATGATTATTAATCACAGCTAAAGAGAATTTGATTAAAATTTAAAAAATATTCTCATCTATGAGAGGCAGTGGAATTAGTATTCATGAAAGTATTGGCCTTTTTGTAAATCATTTTTTAATAAAGACCTACTACCATATCTGTTTAAATTTTCAGCAGAACTTTTTTCTTTAGGTTGAAAAGATACACATAATTACTTTCTAATATTTTTAAGTCTGTTATTCAGTAGTATGATCCAGAGTATCAGTTTTCATAGATAGCCCATGTCTTAAAGAATATTGTTTTTGTTGTTGTGGCTGTTGTTAGTTTTCGTTCATTGGTTCCAACCCATAGTGACCCAGTGTCCGATGGGCACGCACAACCTCCTCCCCATTGTTCTTGTGTTTGAGCCCATTGTTGTAGCTACTGTGTCAGTCTTCAAGAATGGCATCCTGCATTAATATCAGCAATGTTTGTATGATAATGTTGGAGGAAATTTACTGACACTTTGATTCAAGATATGCTATTTACTTAAGAGAGTGTGTTCTTTTTAAACCCATATTTGTAAATGAGAGTGGGGTGGGGAGCAGATTGCCATAAAATGGAGCAACTCGGAGAATCTTAATTAAAACCGTGCTGCTACATTCAGCCGTGAGTTGAGTTTTATTTTGAGCTAGTCATCTGCAGCCATGCTTCCCCCAGAGGGAGGTTGCCAGGCTCGCGGCACACTGTGGCGCTTGGATGAACAGTATTGCAGGCTGTTTATGAACATATTACATCTGGGATCTGTGGAGAGGAGCCAGAGCAGCGAGAGAAAGCTACTGGAAGCTGAATGTTTTCTATGTCGATTTCCTAGCTGCCTAAATACTTCTCATTTTTCTTTAGTACAGTGTTCAGGATATGATTAAAATGAAATTTTTTCTACTCTTTTTACATAAGACTCGCAAGTTCTGAAAGTATTCATGTGAACATAAATCCTAGTCACGGAGCATTGTTGGCATTTTTCAACATAATTTCATAACTAGTATCTAAAATAGTGAAATTGTTTGAGTGCTGGCACCTTAAGTAATCATTCTACTGTTGTGACTGGGTTAGTTTACCTACATGCATTAGAAAATGGTTTGCCTTGTTTTTGTGTTTAAAGAGATTGCTTTAAAAATAGAAATAAATGGCTATATTATGAAAGACTGTGGGGACAGTTCATTAATCTGGGGATTGACAGGTGGTTATCTTGGAGTACAGACATTCTTTCAACAAATATATAATCATGAAGTGAGGTGTGCTAATAAATAGAGCACTGCCCTTGCTCATCAGTGGCTAAAAGCCTACAATTGGCTTGGCTGCAGCAGAGAAGGAGAGGGAAAGAAAAGAGCCTCAGTGAGGTCCTTCTGTCTAGTGTGAGAGGACAGACGGTCCGACATGGGGCTCGTCGGCGGCAGTCTGTGTGAGGAAGTCCGGTCCCGTAAACAAAAGCACCCTCTACAGAATGTGGCAAGTGGTGATTCTGCCCAAACATTTGGCATATGGAAGAAAAGGTGCCCTAACATGACACCTGGATGTGCCCCAAAAGAAGGGCAACACATACTGTGAGCAGTGTCCTGAGAAAGAAGACCTACTCACAGAGTTGGATTTGGGTTGGAGTCTGGGAATTTGAATAATAAAGAATTCCCTACAATGATAGAAAGCATTCCTCTAATGGTGAGGTGGCACATGGTGTCTGAACTGCTTATACAAAATGCAATTTACATCGAACATCTGCTTTTCTTCTGGAAGATGGAAATTTTTGGTACATGCCACACAGTTAGTGCCAACTCCAGACACTGAGTCTTAATGAACCTCCCTGGTAGACAACATTTCACACATGCTGCCAAGTTTCCCTGCTGCAGCAATGAAACAGTGTGGCTTTCCTAGCAGAGAGGATACTTGAAAGCTTGTATCTGGTTTCCTCCAGAATTTGCCCCATGATCCTTTACATTTGCATATATATCTATATATATAGATATATATATATACACAGAGAGAGAGAGAGATTTAATCCTTTTAAGGTAACACACACCATTTCCATCACTATAACAACTCCATGTGCTGTGAGTCCTGTGAACCATTTAGACAAGAGGTAATCTTAGGGAATGTAGCTCTGTAATGATAGACTGGGCACATCGGCTGGGGACCAAGATCTTTGCGATCACACTTAACTCCAAATATTGAGATTTCAAGCTTTACCAGATCAGTTTGAAAGACCTCATTTTCACTTCCCCTGGAAATTAAAAGGAATGTTCACTATACCTTCCTTTTCCCATTTTCCTAGCCTTAGTTTGCATTGATGGAAAACAAACCCTGTGGGAATTGACTGACTCTTATAATGGAATTTATTGGGACAAACATGTAAGTAAACTAGTGAAATCTCAACACAAGAATGATTTCTTCAAACTAACACAGTTAGTTTACTGCTTCTGGTGGAAGTCACTAAATTAACTTGAAGAACACAAATGTGCTCGTAGTGATAGAGTTTGTTTCAATTAAATGCAGATCTCAAAGGATGTCTTCTTTTCTGGGATCTGCTGCTGGCATTGTCTGACAAGGACACAATGGCTGTTAGAACTGCAGATTCACTTTCTCCCTCCTGCAGGGCAAAGTTGGAGTCATGGGTTTGGTTTTTGGAGATGGCCCACCTGTAATCAGCCATTCACTGAAGTCCCTAGATTCTAGACATGAATCTACCACACTCCAAAAAACTAGAAGCAAGAATGGTATTTTTTGGAAATAAGGTGGCCAAAATATAATGTGTGTCCTGAATGACAACACATACTTGCTCTCCCACTACCCCCACTATCATTTCAGAATCACTGAACCTGTGTGTTCAGTGGTTGAAGAGCAGTTTGGGGAAACACCTGACCAGAGTGGCTTATCCACCAGATAGAGGGTTCTCATTAAAGGACCAATCACACAGATTACTTCCCGCTTCTGAAATTCTTACTGTATTGCAATTATAACTACCTTAATGAGAAAAACACTATATTTAGGTGAAGTATATTATCGAGACTTCCAGTAGGTAATTGGGTCCTGTGCCTATTGAATCAACTTAGATTATAGCCTTGTTTCCCATCCAGATTTGCTAACTGTACTCGTTATAACTGTATTCATATGGCCTTTTAATTCTACCTTTCCCTCTTATTAGTCATCTGCTGAGCACGTTAATTTAACTTTTCTTGACTTGAGGAAAGGAAATGAGTCTCTCATGGTTTTTCCTGGAACATCATCAACCTTTTACTTTCAGCTCAGTAGGGAGTAGGATGCACCAAGACTAATCAACCTTGCCCTCTGAAGCGAATTTATTTCGGTGTTGCTCATTGAGTTTGAGTACGGATTTGATCTCCCATTCACCTCACTCATAATAGATATCAGAAAAGGCTTAATTATAGAATTATATAGCTTTTTTCTTGCTTTAGTCTATAAAGGGAAATGGAAATGGCTTATATTAGATGCTTGGGTCAAAATGCAAAGAAAGAAAATGCTTAATACTACTTGAGATGTTAAACCTACTTTAGACATCATTTTCTTTTAGATTGCACTTTGGTTAGAAATAGAATATTCCTTCGCATTTATGGTTGTATTATCTGTACACCTGCCAGAGTTTGAAGATATCACTATGGGGATTTTCCATAGCATGTAGCAGCGACATACCACTGTTTAATTTATTACAAGCAATGTGAGCAGAGCATGGCAATTATACTACACACAGGAGGGGTGGGGCGGGAAGACCTGCTTCTAATTTAAAAAATAGTTGCTAATTTTCTGTCTCATGTCTATACACTTTTTCATTCTTCTTATCTATTCCATTCCTACTCTCAGCCCCTTTCCATTTTTTAAAAATTCTATACTAGAATATCAGAGGTGAAGAACTTTCTAATTACTCTGTACAGAAAAGTCACTTTACTCACACACTTAGTTCATGCTGAGATGCAGATAGAGTGAGAACATAATCCAAAAAGAGGTAAACAGTGTAGGTGACAGTGACTAAGTGACTGCAGTCACCATTTATTTGTTTATTTGGCTGATGGGATAATATTCTACAACTTTTGGTTTATAAACAAAGGCAGGCGATATGACATTGCCTGATTTTCCTTTTTTATTATACAGCTGGTGTCACTGCCTGTTTTTAAGAAAGAAACTTTTATTCGCTCTATGGCAGGAGGTATAGATTTTGAGAGCATAGTAGTTTAAAAAAGATATCTTTCTCAGCAAAAGTTCACATCTCAAAACAAAGCAGATCAAGCTATGGTCATTATAAATATTGCAGCACTTCCTTGTGATCTCTTGTTCCGTGACAGCCAACATCAGGGCATGTGACTGCTCTAGACAGTTCCATGCATCTCCTTGGGGAGACATAAAGACTTTGCATGAATCAACACATCTGTCCCTGCAAGCTGAACAAGTGCAAAGGTGAGGGAAGTGGCCCCTAACAGCCCCTGACAGACAAGACTGTGAATTGCTGATAAAAACAGAGGCATGAGTGAGCCTTGTTAATTACAGAAGGGTAACCGTGACTTCTTCCAGCTCAGGTTCTTTTCATAATTTATAATGCAAACAGTAATCTATATCAAGTAGAAGTGGAAATTTTACCTGCAATACAGTTTATGCTCTTTGGTGGTTCACAGACTATTGAGGCTGGAAATCATCTAGTAGATAGCCATTTTCCTATCAGAGAATGTAGTTAAGATGTGAATTAGGGCTGCTGTGCGTCAGGACTGACCCAATGGCGCCTGGCACCTCACCACATCAAACACATGAATTAGCAGGCTTCATGAACACCAACAAAATCTGTGGTTACTATTCTCAAAGCATATGTCCAAGGTAATATTTATTATCCTTTGATATTTGCAAAAAGAAGCATAGCCAACTAATACTGTGTCTTGACCAAATCCTTAGAAGAAGATTATACTTCCATTTTATGGAAGCAATATGTTCCCAGGTGGATGTGTAGAAATTTCCATCTAGAGAAATGTATAGCTCATGTTGATTTATGGAGCAGAGTGGTAGGCTAATCAGCCCTGGAGTTGTGTTCATATTTAATGACTTAAGGCAAGGCCTTAACATCTGTAAGCTCTGGATTTCTAAAATGTGAAATGGTAAAAACAATGAATGTCTTAACGATCATTTGCATTAAAACATTAAACTTGAGCTGAGCCCCGATGGTGCAGTGGTTGTGTGCAGGACTGCAGCCCACAGGGTTGATGGTTCAAATCTAGCAGCAGCTCTCCAGGAGCAAGACTGGACTTCCTACTCCTACTAGGGCAGTAATGCAAGAAAAGAAAAGAAAACATTAAACTTGATGAAAATGTAATTTTTTCAAGTCTCTGTTTTAATCTTCACTACAGAATTCATAAAGCACTTTCATGATTCCTTAAATTTATTAACTTAAATTTATTACTGAATTAGCAGTAGAGTTGAGTAAATATGTTAGAGATGTTCATAGGTCTCCATGAAAGTGATAAACCTCAGTTTCTTTGCTCTTGAGAACTCAGATGTTTCATTTTTAACTCACGCGTGTGCTTATGAGCCACATTCAGTGAAAGAAGGTGGATGTACAATGATAAGTAGAATGGGATAAAATGCCCTTCCTCAAAGAGAGGAGACAGCAAAGTCAAATGAAAGTTGTCACTATACTGTCCAAGGATGCAGTGATTTGATTCAGAACATCCAGGTACATCTTCATCAGGGAGCTCAGAAGCCTGATTGAAATGGGGTTGGAGGTGCTCACTTTTCCTAAGAAGAGAATCTTACTTGCCTCTTCAAAATTTAATCCAAAAATGGACATTTCAAATTTGAGGATTCTTAGTAATTCCGATCTCATCATTCTGAAATTTCTACTGCTTATTGCTTCAATATATTTGGAGTCAAAATTATTGTAAAATTTTAAATCAATCATTTGAAATGCTTTGCAGTCACATTTCTAGAGATGACTTTTAAAATCATTTTCATATTTATATGCCATGTTTGGTACTCAACACATGCATTGCATGTTTTACACACTACCTACGCCTCACAAGCTATTTTTGTAAGCATGCTGACCAATCTGTTGCTGGCTTCAATTTTCCCTTGTTTTCCTGACCTTTGGATTGCATGTTAAGTGTTGTTGCTTGTTGACAGCAAGGTTTGGCTTCCAACAGCAGATCTTCACTAACACACAACTTCCCCAAACATTTCCGAGAGGAAATCACTTTTTGTGACCTTCAGTCAGCCCTTATCAAGTTGGCTATCCCTAACCCAGGAGTCCTGCAGGTGTGAGTAGCTGTAATGGAAAGGACCCCTAGGATGGACAAGGCTGGCACACACATGCACACATTCTGTCTCGGTGTTTTGTTGCCCAACAGCTACCACCAGGATGTTAGAATCTCCACGGCAGAGACTTGTCTATCCCTTGCTTGGGTAAATCAGGCCACGGAGGAGTTCTGTGGGGTCCGGGATTGTACACACATAATCTTGCTGCCTGGCTTCCCAAAGGGCCACCACCATGTGACATGGGCCTTTGCAGGTCACAGTCCCTAACCCCATTGGACCAGGTCTGCTCAGGACTGCTGCAGCTCCATATGCAACCATGAGCCCAATCCTCTGCCCATCCCCAGCATGCTGTTCCTGGACTCAGATCAGCTACAAGGAGCTCCACCATTCTCAGATGGGGCCTCTTGAATTAACCACTCCAGAGGAAACACGGGGTCATTAATTTCTTTACTGATTACCAGGAAACTCAAATTTCACTAATGGTTTCTTGACCATGGTTATATCTTTGCTTCAAAAATATGATTGAAGGTGAAATTTTCAGCCTATGAATATGAGGTTGAAAATCACTTCTGGAAATGGCGTGTGACGTGACAGGGACACACTACACCAGAATCGTTTTAATATACTTTCATTGTTTCCACAGGCTATGTGTGTGGTACTTTTTTTATGTGTGCATGCTATTTGTGAAAAAATGGTTTGTATTTTGATGGACAGAAAATAGAAGTTAACATTTCCTAAAGACTGGAGAAACAAATTCAGAGATCCACATATGTGTAAGAGAGTTTTATATCAAAGGTGGTAATTGCATATTAAGAAAACATCCCAGCGCAGTACAGATCAAATCCTTAAGTCCAATTCCTCATCAGAGTCACACAACACATGCAATGATGTTGAATGCGGGAAGATCACAGACCAGTGGGTAAAAAGTCTTGTGGATCTATGGGTGGTGGAGCCTCTCCAGGACTTGTCAGTAGAAAGACCACCCAGAGCGAGTGCCCTTTCTCCTGGGAGGCGGAATCCTCATGGGAAAGCTACACCCACAAGGAGGCACCAGTCTGACTGTGACCTGATTGCACAGGCTAGATTCCACCCCTTCGTGCTTACATCAAGTTGGCATAAAATTGTGTAGCTACCACAATAGTTAGCAACCTTAATTTTCATTTACCACATAAAGAAAATTATTCAGAAAGTCCAAGATCAGAATGAGAACATGTTTGGGGAAGGACATTACTCTTTCTAACACGATGCAATTTTCAGGGTTTTTTTTTTCCTTTAGATTTTATAAAGAGTACTATATAATAATAATAATAATAGTAATCTGGTAACAACTTTTAAGTTAAATAATATATTTTTATTCATTGCACATAAATCTGGGTTTTATATGCCCTAGTTGAGTGATACTACTTTGAGAGCGGAGGTAGATTTTATCCCAGCCATAATATTTTCCCTGGCTTCGTGTGCATGGGAAAGCTGGCCAATGAGTAGGCACTCTTAAGAAGAATTCATGTATTTGAACTATGCTGTCAAGATTAGTAAATATACCATGGACTTTCAGAAGAATCTAGAAATCCTGGAAGAAGTACAACCAAAATAGTCCTTAGGAAGGAAGGAGATGGCAAGATTTTGTCTCAGTTACTTTGCACATATTATTCGAAGGGACCAGGCCTGAAGAAGGACTCTTCCTGGAGAGGGTCAGCAAAACCAAAGAGGAGCTCAGCTGAGCTCTTCAGAAGAAAAATTCTAATTCATATTCTATAAAAATATATGAGCGATCACCAAACAATTTTACATACTAAAATAATATAATTCATTTTATTCATAGAAGCAGATCACAGTTATATGAGACAGAAAAAGAGTTAAAGGGCAATCAATAATAAAGTTATTATTATTATATTTCAGACTGAGAGAGACATAAAGCCTTAGCAATCTGCTTCTAACATTCATCCCATGACGATCCAGTCCAATCTGCATGTGATCGTGAGCATGGCATCAAGCAGCATTTTGTTACACTGCGCTTGTTGTCCACGTGTCAGACCCTATTCAGTAGAAACTGACATTAAAACAGCTTTTAAAATATTTTTAAGAAGTTCAAGTAGAAGAAAATACTATTTTCAGAGCAATCTGGTTAACTTGTTGGAAACCTCCAGCCACTTAGTGGCCTAAAGATGAGACTGTCTTAACCTGTAAGACATACCATCCTGGAAGCCCGCGGGGACACTTCTGTGCCATGGGGTCAGCGTGGGTTACAACTGACTGGATGGCAGGGAGTCCTGAGTTGGCAAGGAATGATCACAAACATGTAGTGGTTTTGTCCTTTCAGGTACAGGGTAGACATTCAAAAACAGGAGATTTTGCCTATGCATCAGGGTAGATTTTGTCACAAATTATAAATACTGAAGTAAAAAAAAACTAGAAAAGTTAAACAAAATATTTCCTCACATAGACTAATGTTCTAAGTCAACCCAATACATTCATTATTTGTTACTTGTTAGGTGGAGTCCATCGACAGGGGAGGTGGGAGCGGAGGGTAAATATAAATAGCAGGAGTAGACAAAAGTTAGTGGTGTCGGAATTAAAAGAAAATGCTGCCAACCGCTGAGCTTCTCAACTCCCTCGTCACCTACCTTGTCTCGTATGTGAGGGAAAGGAGAACCATACACAGTTAACAAGGAAAGGCACACATTTTTGCTTATTTAATAATTTTTATTGAAGTAAAATTTTTTTAACAATGCTATCACTTTTGCCTTCGTAATTCAGTGTAATGAACTGCATTCATGGAAAACCACTTGCCAGTACCTCAGTCAATTAAACCTCGAGCTGTCTTGTGGCTCATCCTTCCTCTTCCTAAGTGTCAGCGTCAAGGAGTGAAGGCAGGCAGAAAGAGACTCTTACAATGTTTCGCCTTGCATTAGCTGCATAGCCCAACTGTAGAGACGCCCCACTTGTTCATAAACAAAGGAAGGAGGAAAATGTGCTACTCCGATCCATGCAGTAGACTATGATTCAGCCATAAAGAGCCATCAAGTTGTTACATATGCTGATACACTCTGATAAAAACTTTAGACTCGGTGAACTAGGCCAGACACAGAAGGACAATGATGTATTTGCACATAATTCTTGACTCAAAGGTCATGCTATTTCCTTCTTCTGCCAGTGATAACACTATCATTTCTGTATCATCCTTGCCAAGATAAACAGTGTTTAGAATTACTTTACGTATCATATTCATAAATCTGGCATGATATAATATTGACCTTTTTAAGATAGAATCATAGGTAGCTTCCAGTTCCCCAGGGAACTGAAATAATTAACTGGCCCACATTTTAACGCTGGTCCTTGCAATAGAAGTAAAGGAACTAGAAGCAGAAGTCTTATTCTCTTTAAGAATGCTTTTTAAAAAATGTGTTGACGAGTGATTCCTTCCCAAGGGAAAGAGATTCAAATAGGATACGTCAGAAAATGTTGCTACAAAATCATAGGAACCTATAGTAAATAAAAATACCCAAATACAAAGTTATTGTTTCTCCAACTATCTTCCATCTAGGTCTATACACTTCTTTTTAATTTTATTTGGGCTCTTACAGCTCTTACAATATTCCATACATCAGTTATATCAAGCATAGTGGTACACGTAATACCATCATCATTTTCTAAATATTACTTTCTATTTAAGCCCTTGGTAGCAGCTCCTCTTTTTAACTCCCTCCCACCCTCATGACCCCTTGATAAATTATAAATTAATATTGTTTTTCTACCTTAGACTGACTGCTGTCTCTGTTCACCCACGTTTCTGTTGTTCTTCTCCCTACCCTCCTTGTATTGCTACTCCCATTTCTGTTCCTGAGGGGTTTATCTGCCCTGGATTCTGTGTGTTGTGAGCTCTTATCTGTGCCAGTGTACATGCTATGGTCTAGCCAGATCTGAAAAGAAGGATTGGGGTCATGAGAGTGGGGGTGAGAAAGCCACACAGAACCAGAGGAATAGTGTGTGCTTCACTGGTGCTATGCTGCACTCTGGTTGACTCATCCCTTCCTTGTGACCTTCTGTGAGGGAGGTCCTATTCTCTACAGATGGGTTTGGGGGTCTCTGCTCCCACCCTCCTCAGTCTCAATAATGTTTCATTTATTTGTTTGTTTGGGATCTTCTGGTTCCCGTTACCTGATTCTATCAATATCTCATGATCACACAGGCTGGTGTGCTACTTGCATGTGGTATTGTTGCTTCTCAGCTACATGGCTGCTTGTTTACATCTTTAAGAACCCAGATGCTGTATCTTTTGATAGCCAGAACCCATCCACTTTCTTCACCACATTTGCTAATACACCCACTTTGTCTTCAGCAATCCTTTCAGGAGGGTGAGCATCACAGAATGCCAGATTGTGAGATCATGTGCTGAGGGAGGGCTTGAATAGAGGCCTAAAGTCCGCCCTGTTCCCCAATGTATTGCCTTATAAATATAAGTACATGCCAGTACCTCTATTTTTATTAATTAGTATATTAACATAAGTACATGCATATGTTTATATCTCTATCCACAGTTCTTACCATAGCATATACCTCTGCTTCCTAGTTCTATTCTCTATTTCCTTATACCTTTCTCCTGCACCGCTGGACCTTCTTCTGCCTCCTAGTCATTCCTGTCTGCTAGATTATTGTTGTTCTAATAACACTGCAATCTCTTAAGTCCT
>PVJH01035458.1:0-19637 GCA_004026705.1 Nesogale talazaci
GCATTCTGTGAGGGGATGTCCACTTGTCTACAGATGGGCTTTGGTCTCCACTCCCCCCTCCTCCTCATTCACATTCATATAATGGTTTGTTTTGGGTCTTTGATGCCTGATACCTAATCCCAGGGGTAACTTATATTAAATATTTACACCAATACATTTCAGATTTAAAAGCTTTTCTGTAAACTAAATTTACTTCAGGATGACCAATATTCCTTTATAAAGCAAATGATACACAGTTTCAACCTTTTATATCAAAAGTATAAAAGAATGCATAGGGGTTAGATTAATGTTGCATGTTTTCACTTAGATGTCTTTGAAATTTTTATTTAGGAGTTAATTTCTTCAGCAAAAGAGAGCCAGACGTGTGCTGATCAATAAATAACAAAATAGGTAAAAAAAGAAAAAACTCTGCAGATCAGATAATTTTATTCAAATGAATGCAAGTTAACGTTTTATAAAGGGAATAACTGCTTTATAAATCTTTTCCCTTAAAAAAAAGATTAATATAACATGGAATGTTATTTAATGAAAGATTTTTCTACTGTGCCTATGCAAATTTGAATATTTGGGATGCATTACAAAGTATGTACTAAATCACTGAATTGTAAATTTTAAATGGGTGAATTTTATTGTATGAAAGTTATATTCTAGTAAATATGTGTTTTGGATTTTTTTTTCTCTGATAAATATAGATTCCTAGATTTTGTAGTGGACTAATGAAATCTAAATCTTCCCCAAAGGTCTTAGAAACTTTAGTGTGCTTAGTGTGTTGCCATCAAGCAAAATGCTTTAGCTTTTTCTATTAATTTAAAAATAAGCATTATAACAAGATTTGGGCCCCCCCCCAAAAAAAAAAAAAAGAATTGGAGCCCCTGGTGAAGTCATGCTTTGAATTTGGCTGCAAGGTCAGTTGTTTGCAAGCCCAGCCCCATTCTGGAGAAAGATGGGGTTTTCTATGTCAATTAGCAGAAACCCACAGGGCCAGTTCTATCCTGTCCTGTAAGGTTGCCATCAGTCGGCATTGACTGACAGTAGTGATTTGGGTATTTGATTATTATAAACAACGATAATATATATTTTTTGTTTTTTGGGCATCCCTGCCCTCTGGTGGTGGGAGTAGGAGGCCCAGCCTTTGCTCCTGGGGAGCTGGAATTGAACCTCCATCCCAGTGGGCTGCAGTCCCGCGCACAACCACTACGCCACCGGGGCTCAGCCCAAACAACAATAATTTTTAGAATTTATTGTGGCAGATGACATATTTACAATGAAATAGACTCAGTGTTTAAGTTTGTCCATTCTGTTTGATTGCTACTGCTCAAGATTAAGTGTGTAAGAAGAAATACTATAGAAATAACTTACTATATTACTATAGAAGTAACTCTTCTGGGGGGGCATCACTGCCCTCTGGTACTTCTGGGAGCTACCCAGCGCTGCTCCTTAGAGCCCCTGCTGGATTTGAATCAGCAAGCCCATGGGCCGCAGTTCCGTATTCAACCACTATGCCACCAGGGCTCAGCCCCCAGAAGAGTTAATTTCAACTAACATTAATGTGAAATAGGAATAGGCTCATTTCAGGAAATGACAAAAGTTCAGAAAAGACAACAGGTGTGGTCAAACCATATTCATAACCACAAAGATCTCTTTTGAAGGGATGCGAACATCTCTGGACAGAGAGAGCACTGCCTTTCGATGACCTGGTTGGCTCAGTTACAGGTTCCTTAGAGCCCTCCATCAAAGAATACTGTAATGGACAAGGCTTTTGTATTTGTCTCTCTCCCATTTTCTACCCCGCCCCCCCCTTTTCTCCTTCCCCTCTGTTTCCTCTTTCTCTTTCCCCTTTCTTTTCCCTTCCCTTCCCCTTTTCTTTTTTCCTTCTTTTTCTATTGCATGGCATTACTTACCCTATCAAGTATAAGTCAAAGGTTTGTTTGGATATACCCAATAAAGCAGTATTTCCCTCTAAAAGAATTTTTCCGAGGGCTACTATCCGTGTTCCAGCCATGAGCTCTTCTTACTACTATTTAGAGGAATTATGTGTTCTACATAATGCAAACTATTGTTGCTGCCTATATTCCACCTCTTCCCATTAAAATAGTGATGAATTCTATGGTCTATCTTGATACTTGTAACACAATAATTGGTTCAAAGTATAAAAGTATTTCCTAATTTAGTCCAATGTTGAGCTCAGGAATTCTGTTTATTATTAGGGAAAATACATTCTTAGGCCTCCTCCTGGATGTGAATGAGGAAACATGTAGCCGTGCAACTGTTGAAAATGACATATTTTCATTATGGAAGATACACTGAGTCACCTATCTTCACTTCTCTCATTTCCCTTATAAATTTCTCTTGTTTTTATTTTGATACCCCCACCACCACCATTGTTTCAAGAACTGGATTAATCTTTTCAACTTTTTTCAACTTAAGGCGCTCTACATGCCACCTCTTAGGGACACTAAATGACAACCAAATCAATCCAGGCTGATATTCTAATAGCTGGATAGGTCTTCTCTGGTTACAAATTAATTTTTAACCACATCCCAGGATCTTCCTTGTTAGTTGCAAAGATTGCTCTTGCTGATTGTGCGTTGACCAGGCAAAGAACTAAGAGAAGAAATGGGAGTCGTTTTTCAGGAGAGTCTAAAACCATCCCGCTGAAGTTAATGTAGGAAATTAGAGTAGGAAATTCTACAAGAATAAAAATGGGAGATAATTTAGACGTGGGAGTGAAGGTGAGATAATGGAAGGAGAGGCAACATATTTCAAATAGAGTAGAGAAACAAAACCTGTCTCATGGGGGGAGGACATTTTGTGGAATAAAATATGAAGGTTGGTGAATAGATTATTGTCATAATCCCCCCAAAATCAGCTGCAAATGTTATAAAAAATTAGCCAACAGTTTAGTATTTTTAAAATACATGAACATAACAGAAAGAAATAGAATAAAAAACATCTAAAAACTAAGCTGGTAACCATGACCATCACTAAAATGAGATATCAACTACCAGTACAAATATTAGAAGGAAAGGAAATAAATTTAGAAAAAATGTCACTACCCATTTTTACCTTTTGAGTTTTCCATCTTTGACTCTTCCAATGCATAAAAATATGGTTTCCCTGTCTGTCCCCCTAGAATGAGGCAGCTTTATCTCCACGCTTTTATGACGATTTCTAAAACCCTTCAGATCTCGTTCTGTAGAAGGGCCACATCCTTGGAAACACCTGCCATGAGCTGTTAACTGATTATTATTAAGTAAGAACAAATGCCATGAAGTCAGTTACAATAAAGTATAAATAAAAAAGTTTATGGCAGGGTGTGTAAAGAAAAAAAATTGAAATTAATCATCTAACACAGCACTGACAGATCCAAAGGTCATTGTTTTGTTCACTTAAATACCTGATTAGATGTCTGGATCAAAACATCATGCTCACATTTTTCAAAATCTTTAACTCAGTAAGGCCATAATTAACTAAATCTTGTGTGAATTATAGTTTAAAATGGCATTTATTATCAAAATACATATTTGGCTGTTCTTTTTGATTAATAAATGAAGGTGTTTTTTTCCTCCAAGATGAGTCTGTGTCATAAATAACAGCCAAGAATACTTTCGATCTTTAAAATATTGCCCTTGGAATTTCTCCTAAAGGCATGAAAAATTCAACTTTCTGCTCTCAACTTAAGCACTGTGGGGGTTGTTAGGTAAGAGATTTGAATTCCACTCACAGCAACCCATCTAGAACAGAACAAAAACACTGCCATTTCCTGCTCTGTCTCCTCAATCACTCCACAGTATGGTTCCATCACTGGAGCCATTAAAAGGTTTCCTCTTTTTCACCGACACTCTACTTTATCAAGTATGATGCCCTTCTCAAGAGACTGGTCCTTCTTGATAGCATGTTCAAAATCCCTAAAATGAAATTGCATCATCCTTCCTTCTAAGGAATGTTCCCTGTATCTCTCCCAAGACAGATGTACTCTTCTGGCTGTCCAAAGTTTATTAAGTATTCCTTGTCAGTTCCATAATTAAGTCCCCTGCTCCTTCTTTAGTTTTTCTTATTCCATGGTAAACTTTCACAGTCATATGAGGAGACTGAAAATGTTATGTCTTAAGGTAGGTACACCTTAGTCTACAAGGTGAGAGCTTTTTTTTTGAACACTCTTTAAGGATATCTTGTGCAGTACATAATCCCAATGGAATAGTTTGTTTGATTTCTTGACTCTTGATTCTATGGACATTGATTATGAAACTAAGTAAAATGAGATCTGTGGCAATTTCAATCTTTTCTCTGGCAACCATGGTTGCTTATGTGTCCCATTTTGAGAATTTTTGCTTTCTTTCTGTCAAGGTGTAATCTAGACTGATGTCACCAGTTTTGTTATCTTTTTCAGTAAGTACTGCAATTCCTCTTCATTTTCAACAAGCAGAGTTGTATCATCTGCATATTTTCTCCAAATCTGATGCCATATTCTTCTCTATATAGTCTAGTTTCTGGAATTATTAGCCCATTTTATAGGATATACTATAATGAAAGGTGACAGGCCACCATTTCTGATTTTAAACCACACAGTATTCCTTTGTTCTGTCCAAAAGATTGCCTCTTGGTCTATATATGGACTCTTCATGAACATAATGAAATGATCTAGAATTCTGAATCTTTGCAATATTGCTCTTAATTTCTTATGATCCACACAGATGAAAGCCATTGTATAACCAAAAGAATACAAATTACCTGTCAATAATGTTTCTTAGTATTTTCTAGACAACCTTCTTTAGAAGCACCCATTATTACCTTGTATAGGAGCCCTGGTGGTGTAATGGTTATGAGTGGGCTGCGATCTGCACGGTTGGCAATTCTCAATCAACAGCAGTTCCACCGGAGAAAGATGGGGCTTTCTAGCCTGGTAAATAATAATAGACGACTCTGGCTGAGCGGCTCTCAGGAGCAGCACTGGGTAGTGCCCACGGCCACCAGAGAGCAGTGAGGTCAACACACACACACACACAAAAACATAATAGACGACGCTTCTATTTTGGTCCTGTAATCAAGAAGCTTGAGTTAGTAAATTAATCCATACACACACATATGCACGTAAACACATGGGTGCGCACACACAAAAAGCTTTCATTTACAAAAAAAGTATAATATAGAAAGTGACTTTCATTCCTTTCTGCTTTCTAAGTATGGACCATGCCTTTTATTCTTCATCTTCTTCTTTAATTGCAGGATTCTTAGCATAGTCAGCTTTTTTAGACCTTATGTATTAAATCATACTGTTATCTAGTCTTGTCATTTATTATTAAAACCAAGAACCTTTAGTACAAGAGCACCCAGTTTCACTCAGTGTGAACCACAACATTGTTAACCATCGTTATCTAGGTTTGATGTCCAATCTTATTCTACTCTCAATGAGTTTCAGGTAAACCAAAGAAGTCATGATATGCAATTTATTCCTTATATTTATTGTACATATCATATACATTCTGATTCTATTAGAATGACTAAATATATTTTTCTCTGATTGCAAAATTTTAAACATTATTTTTGTTTTGTTTTGCTTTGTTTTTTTGGGGGGGCATTACTGCTTTCTGGTGGGAGTGGGAGGCCCAGCCTTGCTCCTGGAGAGTTGCTGGTGGATTTGAACCGCCAAGTCAGAGGGTCACAGTCCCGCATTCAACCACTATGCCACCGGGGCTCAGCCCCTATTTTAAACATTATAATTAACATTTTAATTTAAACATTTAAATTTTTTATTATTTTTATTTTATAAAGCATAATTGACTTCCTCTTTTGTCTCTTCCTCTTCTCTTTTTTTGGCGGGGAGGCGGGGGCATCACTGTCCTCACGTGGTGGGAGTAGGAGGCCCAGCCTTTGCTCCGTGGGGCTGGAATCGAACTCCATTCCAGTGGGCCCAGTGGGCCGCAGTCCCGCGCACAACCACTACGCCACCGTGGCTCAGCCCTTCTTCTCCATTAATATTTAAATCCTTTCCTTCACGTGGGTAAGCAAAGAACAGAGCCCCAGGGTGCTGGACATGACTGCAGAAGCAGTGAGTTCTCGCTTTCTCTCTTCTGGAAAAGTCTTAAGTTGCTCTTTATGAAGCTGCCCCCACCCTGCAAAAAAAATAATTAAAATAAAATTCATAGACCTACCACTGTAATATGCATGAAAATCAACTCTATCTTTTCCAGTTTTTCTCTTCTTTTTCAGTTTTAAATTGATTATTTTCTTGTTGGTGAGTTTGGAAGAAGCTCTTGTTTTGTATAAAAGATTGTTTTAGGATATAAATTTACAAGGACTTTTGTTTTAAATATTTTCTTCTAGGTTTTAAATAATGTTTTGATTCTTTTAAAAATGTTATCTTGGAGGTGTTCTTAAAATTTTTAAAAATAGTTTTATTGGCATGTAATTCACAAATCATACAATTAAATAGTACAATCATTAAAAAGAGTTGTATAATCTTCACTGCAATCAATTTTAAACATTTTTTTCTTTCCTATACTCATTGTTATTAGCTCTCCATTTCCCACCAGCCTCCCCTGTTATACCTCCAATAAACCATTTATACAGTTACAGACTTTATAAATTTATCTATCCTGGAATTCATACAACCCCCACCCAAAGTCAACAATAATAATAAAACAGAGGAGAGCCTCAAACAAAAAGAAAATACAAAATATTAAAAACTAGAACAAATTTAAAGTGGATCAAAAAAGAAGATAATATGATAAAGTGCTAACTTTTAACCTAAATGTATCTGCAATGATCCACTTTCCAATACATTCTGCGTGATGACAAGGCTACTCTCAGCCCTGGTCTAAGGTCAGAGGGGATTTACCAGCAGCTTATTCAACATGTACTTCCCTTTTACTTATTTTATTTTTATTTTTTGTTTATTTTTAAAATCATTTTATTGGGGGTTCATACAAATCTTATCACAATCCATACATACACCCATTGTATGTAAAGCACATTTGTACTCTTGTTGCCATCATCATTCTCAAAACATTTGCTTTTTACTTAAGTGCTTGGTGTTTGCTCCTCCTTTTTCCACTCCCTCTCCATTCCCCCCTCCCTCATGAACCCTTGGTAATTTATAAATTATTATTATTTTGTCATATCAAACACTGTCTGATGTCTCCCTTGGCCCACTTCCCTGTTGTACCCCAGGGAGGAGGTTATATGTAGATCCTTATAATCAGTTCTCCCTTTCTACTCCACTTTCCCTCCACCCTCTTGGTATCACCATTCTCCCCATTGGTCCTAAAGGGATCATCTGACCTGGATTCCCCATGTTCCAGTACCTGTCTGTACCAGTACATCCTCAGGTCTAACTAGATTTGTAAGGTAGAATTCAGATCATGATAGTGGGAGGAAGGAAGCATTTAGGAATTACAGGAAAGTTCTGTATTTCATCATTACCACACTGCTCCCTGACTGGCTCATCTCCTCCCTGGTACCCTTCTGTAAGGGAATGTCGCTTCTCCTACAGATGGACTTTGGGTTCCCAATCTGTACTCCCCCTTATTTATAGAGCTATAGCTTAGTTCTTTGATGCCTGATCCCTTCGATACCTCATGGTCACACAGGTTGGTGTGCTTCTTCCATGTGGCTTTTGTTGCTTCTGAGCTAGTTGGCTGCTTGTTTACCTTCAAACCTTTCAGATCCCAGATACTATATCTTTTGATAGCCAGGCACCATTAGCTTTCTTCACCACATTTGCTTATGCACAGCCTTTGTCTTCAGCAATCATATCAAGAAGATGGACACACAATAATACGATGATTTTTGTTCCTTGATACCTGCTAACTGATTCCATTGACACCTCGTGGTCACGCAGGCTGGTTTTATTTTTAACTGAAAACACTTTAAAGTGGGTCATAGAGGAGATCAGATGAGAAAGCATTACATTTGAATCTGACTATATCTGCTGTGATCAACTTTACAAATTCTCCGTCTGATAACAAAACTATTCACATCCCTCAACTATGGTGAGAGAGGACTGAAAGTTTTATCCATATACAGGCTCAATTTAAGTGTTCACAATTTAAGCTGTGTGTGTTAGTATGGGTAGACTAGAGAAACAAATACATAGACATGCATATGGATATAAGGGAAAGGTTTGTATGCAAGAGGAATGCAACATTGAGAAACCATCCCAACCCAGTCCAGCCAAAAGCTGTAAGTCCGATATTAGCCCATATGCCCGATATCAGTCTATAAAGTCTCCTTCCAACTCACAAAGTCACAGGTCAGTGGGTGCAGAATCTTGGTGTTGGCAGGGATCTCCCCATGGCTCCTCACTTCCAGGGCTCAGGGTCCATCAACAGCATCCAGTGGTGGCAGAGGCAACTCAGCGCTGGCAGGGCTCTCCATATGCCTTCACTAGCTTAAGAGGTCTGGTTACATCAGGGTAAGGCATGTGGCTTCTCCTCCAGCTTCTCAGATGCTGCCATCTTGTCTTGTCTGTAGTTCGTTGTCTCTGAGACTAACTCCCAACAGTTGGGGAAATAGCTTCTCATCTCCATGAGGGAAATATCACGAGATTTCCAGAAGTCGCAGAAGAAAGCCATGTCCACACGGAGGCCTCATTGGCTGCTCAATGGCTATCTCCAGATTAACAGGCTAGCCTCCACCCCTACATCTCAATAATGAATTTAATATAAGTACATGACCACCACACTCAGATACCATTCCCTCCTTAGGATTTTATTTTTTACAATTCTTGGATCATATAGGCTAATACCTGTGGAATTAGCTGATATCTCACTTAGATGAGAGCTTATTTTAAGAGAGCCTATTAAGACCCTAGATTCTATTTTTCCTATTAGATGGACATCATCTGGTTTCTTCACCACACTTTTTTATTTCACTCATATCTTCAGTGACCTCTTTATGAAGGTGAGCATCAAGCAGGGCCATTTCTTAAGAACTATTTGTTCTTATATTGGGGCTAGAAATAAGTTCAAGCCTTAAACCCATTTATATATCTCTGGCTTATATATGTCCCTGGTTCACTTTAGAGACATCATTTTCCTTTTCTGATGGAGAGTATTGTTAATCATCCCCCCTAGGGCATAAGGTAAGTCTATTGATGAATGAATGCTCATGGACGCAGTAGTCAAGAGAGCAAAAGATGGCTTGCATTAGGTAAATCTGCTGCACAAGTATTTATTCGAGTACTGGATATTATTTTGAGGACTAAGATATGTCTGAATCATCAGTTCATGGTATTTTCAATTACCTCATATGCATGTGAAGATTGGACATTGAATAAGGAAGACTGAAGAAGAATCACTGAGCTCGAATTGTGCTTGAGAAGAATATTGAAAATGCTACTCACTGCCAAAATAACAAGCAATGTATGTTGGAATAAGAACAGCCAGAGTGCTCCTTATTGGCAATGACAGAAGACTTCGTCTTACATCCTTTGGGCATATTGTCAGGGAGACCAGTCCCTGGAGAAAGACATCATGCTTGGTAGAGTAGAAGATCAGTGAAAAAGAGAAAGGCCCTCAATGAGATGGATTGACACAGTGGTTGCAACAATGGGTTCAAGCATAGAAGCAATGCTGAAGACGACTCAGGGCTGGGCAGTGTTTCCTTCTGTTGTGCACCAGGTCATGAAGGGTTGCAGCACACTCAGTGACATTTAACAGGACCGTCATGGGCAACATATTATGTGATTCTCTCATTCACTACCACTGAGTCGTGTCTGACCCATAGTGACCCTACAGGACAGAGTAGCACTGCCTCTGTGGGTTTCTACGACTGTAAAATTTTACAGGAGTAAAAAGATTAATTGGAGAAGAAAGCCTGGTCATTATTCCATAGAGTAGCTGGTGATTTCAAACTGTTAACTTTGATAATAGCACATCAAAACATAACCTAATTTGATCCAGGAATGCAGGAAGCATTAAAAAGCAACGTAAGGCTGAGCCCCGGTGGGGTAGTGGTTGTGCGTGGGACTGCGGTCTACTGGGATGGAGGTTCGATTCCAGCTCCATGGAGCAAAGGCTGGGCCTCCTACTCCCACAACCTGAGGGCAGTGATGCCAAAAAAAAAAATAAAGTAATGTAAGGGATATGAAGCACTGCTGCATAAATATTTTTAAGAACTTGTCAACATTCTACCATTTCAAGATGTAGCATTGACCAAGAATCTGTATCACTGAAGACAGAAATCCCAGCTGCACTGAAGGCATTATTTACGTACAAAGCATCAAGTTTTGATGGACTAGCAAGTAAAAAGTTTCAACAAATTGATGGAACACTAATAGCTCTCATGTGTCCATGCCAAGGAATTTGAAAGAAAGCCATCAATTGGAGGAGATCAATACTTATGCCCATTTCAAAGAAAGATGATTCAAAAGAGTGCAGGAGTTATTAAACAAGATCATTAATATCACATGGAAGTAAAATATTATTGAATAGCCTGATTAAGAAGGTGATATAGAACATGAGATACTATTACTGATGTCAGATCAATCTTGGCTGAAAGCAGAGAATACCAGAGTGATGTTTGTATTTTACTGACTATTAAGATGTAGTCGATCACTGTGTTAGTGCGGGTAGAGACACAAATTCATAAACACCCATATGCACGTAAGGGAGAGGTTGATATTCAAGAGGAGGGGAACACTGAGAAAGCATCCCAAGGTCATAAGTCTGATATTAGCCCAAATGTCTGGTACTGGTCTATAAAGTCTTCTACAGACTCATGAAACACGTGTAATGACACCAGGACAACCGCAGGCTGGTGGATGCAGTCTTGTGTGTCCAGTGGCTGTAGAAGCATCACAACACTGGCAGGAATCTCCTTGTGGCTCCTCCAGTTTCCAGGGCTCAGGGTCCATCAGCATGCTGCCATGTGTCTTGTTAGTAGCAATGTCTCCCAGGGACTGAGCTGAATAGAGGTAGTGTTTCCTGCCTCCAAGATGGAAGTATCAGATCTCCCAGAATTCTCAGAAGAAAGCCATTCCTACACAGAGATCTCATCGGCTATGTCTAGATTGACAGACTAGACTCCGCCCCTATACAATCCAATTGGCACCAGAGTACATGACTGCCACAATTACTTAATAGGATCTTTCTATCCATAACTCCTTCTGTGATGTCAATTCTACCTCTGTGCTTTGGGCTATGATCGCATTTTAGAGGGAGTTCTCCGTTGCAGGATTAAAGTAGAATGTATTCTGGATCTCTACCTTATTATGACTCAAGACACCATCCGTGGTTCCCACAAGGGCATGATATAGTGAAAGACAAAACCCCAGCTCTATCAAAGTGTTGCCTTTGTTATCTTTGCTTCTTGATAGCACTGGAAGAAGCAAGAAGGCCTGCTTTGCCTTTCAGATGTGTTCAACTTTCAGTTCTGGACTCTGAATTTGGTCTACCTCTGTCTGCCCTGAAGATCTTAGGACTTGAGTGGTGATCGAAAACCTGACCTGATTTCACCAGCTTCTGAAACCTTGTGAATAAGGAGGATTCTCCAAACAAATGTCTGAATTTTGGGTCTGAGACTTAATAGCATCCACAACCACATGAGCCATTTTCTAGACTTAGAATCTTGTGAATTCTGTGAGATATTGCTATCCATACATCAATTGTATCAGGCATATTGGTACATATGTTGCCATCATTCTTTTCTAGACAATTGCTTTCTAGTGAGCCCGTGTTATCAGGTCTTCTTTTCCCCCCTGCCCCACCCTTGTGGCCCCTTGAGAGATTATAAATTATTATTATTTTCACATCTCACACAACCCACTGTCTCCATTCCCCCATGATTTTTGTTGTTCTTTCCCCAGGAGGGGTGTTTGTGGGTGTGGGTCGGTCATTGTGATCTGTTTTCCCTTCCTCTGCCTGCCCCCCTACCCTTCTGGAGCCACTATTATCATTCCTCCTCCTGGATTGCCTGTGTTGTGAGCTCTTATCTATACCTGTGTCTTAGTTAGGAAGCTCTACTGAAATTTGTCCACTCGTTGGTGCCTTTGGGTTATATTTGAAATGGCTTTCACCATTACAGCAACATGAAAGCCACCACAGTATAATAAACTGAGATACAAGCAGTGGTTTAGTCTATATAATAAAATAATTTGAGAAATTGTATTATATGCAGATGAATGTGGCATCAGAATTAGAGACTCATTAACAACTTGCAATATAAATATGACACAACTTTGCTTTCTGAAAGTCAAGAAGAATTGAAACAATGACTGATGAAGATTAATATGGTCTATACCTCAACATGAAGAAAGCAAAAATGCTTGCAACTGGGTCCGTAAACCACAGAATGAGAAATGAAAAAAAAATTGAAGTTATTAAATATCTCCTTTTAATTGGATCACAGTCAACATCCAAAGATGCGTCTGTCAAAAAATCAAATGTCCCATTATATAGGGCAAATTAACTACAAAGCATATATTTAAAGTGTTCAAAAGAAAAGATGTCACTTTGAAGACTAACATGCACGTAACTCAAGTCATGATATTTTCAGTACCCTTATTTACATATGAAAGCTGGGCAATGAATAAGGAAAGTCAAAGGAAGAGTAGTACATTTTAATTATAATGTTGGAGAAGAAGATTGAATGTACTCTGGACTGGCAGACAATAAATGAATCTGTATCAGAAAAAGTACATCCAGGAAGGGAATGTGGCGACATGTAGTCTGTTTACCTTGGGCATGTCATAAAGAAGGGCCAGTTCCTGGAGAACAACATCACACTTGGTAAAGAAGAAGGTCAGCAAAACAATGGAATGAGATGGAATGCTGTGGTGGTTTCAGCAAGGGGCTCTGACATAGGAAGTGTTGAGATACGGGTGCAGGAGCTGGCAGTGTTCGGTTGTAGATAGGACTGGTATGACATGGAATTGGATCAACAGTACCTAACAACAAAAATTCCTCTTCATAAAATGTCATATTAAGTTTTCTATGCATATGAAATTATTTTATGGATTCCTATTGGTGTTATGTTAAATCTACAGAATGTTTAGTGAAAATGTATATCTTACCTATATACATTAATGCACATTATAATGACATGATAATCACAACTTCAAATTTTATGGAAAATATTTGCCATTTCATCTTTTTTCCCCCTTTGCCTCGCTTAAAATTTAATCTTATTTTTATTACTTTATGATTTTGTTTGGATGGAGGGGTTTCTGCGTTTTTTTGTTGTTGCTCTGATTTGAGGGTTTTTTGGTTCGATTTTATGTTTATGATATCCAGGATAGGTAAATCTATGGGAGCTACAGGAATGTTGAGGGGAAATGGGGAGCTAATAATACATACTAGAAGGAGAGAAATGTTCTAAAATGGATTGTGGTGATAATTGCCCAACTATTTCCAAGATATTTGAATCATTGAATAATATGTGAATTATATGTCAATATAATTGCATGAAATTGCATGAATTTCATGCATGTTAATTGCATGAAATCAGTGGACCTTCTTTCCCATGATCTTTTTGATGACCTCTCATACTGAGTCTTTCAAATGAGGAACAAGGTGTGTCTCTGTATTTAGAGCTTGAACGCTTTCATTGATGTTTTCTATACTTCGGTACACAGAGATTCTACACAGGTCTGTAAGTCAAAATGCTTGTTTTACCAAAGATCATCTAACAATAGGTGTAATAGTACATTGATGGGCAGCTTCAGGGGTTCAAGCTGGATTTAAAAGAGGATGTGGAATACGGAAGAAAAATACTTTGGACATGTTGTCAAGAGAGACCAGTCCCGGGTGAAGGACAACATGTTTGGTAAAGTAAGGGACAGCAGAAAACAGAGGAAGGCTCTTGAAGAGATGGAGTGACACCATGCTGCCACCATGCATGCCACAATACGTGCCATGTTCGCACATTGTGAAAATGGTGCAGGATTTTATGCTTCATTCTGTTGTGCATAAGTTCTCTATGGGCCATAAACAACTCAACGACTCCTAACAGCAGCAACATATAAGTCAAAACAAAGATTTACAAAGATTATAGAAGCTTTATGTTAGAGAGAATTCTCTGAAAAAGAAAAACTAGTTATGCTTTTACATGTATATATATACTTATATATATACTTATATATATACTTATATATATACTTGTATATATACTTATATACATACATTTATATTTATATATATAAATATTTATATAAAGAGACATATCAAATGTCTCACACAGTTGTACAAGTGGGCAAATTTCATCCACTTCAAGTCTATGGGAAAGATGAAGGCTTCTTCTGACCCTCATACCTGAAAAGATTCACAAACAGAAAGCAGGAAGATGAGGCAGGAAGACCAGAGGTGGGTGGCTGCCAAGTTCAATGAATCGGAGTGAAACCTATTTGCAGTCAGCTGGTGGCTCTTGAGATGGGTAGGAGAACCAGATGCAGTAGAAGCCAGATAACTTCTATACATGTCAGTTCATAGAAGAGTGGCCTCTTTGATAAGATTGAAACCTCTCAATCATATTAAGGCTGTGATGAGATTAAGGAGGTACATTCTCTCCACAACTGCCTGGCTGCTGACAGAAGATCCTGTCATGGAGTTGACCACACTACGTAAGGTCATACTTTGGAGAATCGTGGCCCATCCAAGTTGTCATAGAACCTGTTGTTGTTGTTGTTGTTAGGTGTCATCAAGTTGGTTCTGACCAATATCAACTCTACGCACAACAGCATGTAATACTGCTTTGTCCTACACCATCATCACAATTACTCTTATTCCTGAGTCCATTAGTGCAGCCACTGTGTCAATTCATCTTTTGAGGACCTGCTTCTTTTCCCCTGCCACTTCACTTTACCAAGCATGATGTCTTTCCCCAAGGTATGAGCTCTTCTGACAAAATGTCCACAATAGCCAAGACAAACTTTTACAATCTTTACCTCTAAGGAACACTCTGGCCTTACATCTTTGGAGATACATTGGTTTGCCCTTTTGGTAACCCACAGTTCTTTGAAAGTACTTCCCAAGACCTCAAATTCAAATTAATTGATTCTTCTTTGGCATTTTTTATTCACTATCTAACTTTCACATGCATGTGAGGCAATGGTAAATATCATGACTTAAATAAGAACCACCTTAGTCCTCAAAGTAACATCCTTGGATTTTAGTACCCTAAAGAAGTCTTGTGAAGCAGGTTTGCCCAGTGCAACTCACCTTTGGATATCTTGACTGCTGCTTCCATGAAAATGATGATGAATTCAAGCAAGATAAAATCCTTGAAAACTTTAACTTTTTCTCTATTTATCAAGATGTTTTCTATTGGTCCAGTTATGAGAATTTTGGTCTTCTTGATATTGAGTTGTAACCCATACTACAGGCTACAATCCTTGATATTCCTCAGCAAGATTTTCAAGGTGTCCTTACTTTCAGCAAGCAAGGTTGTGTCCTCTGCATAATGAAAATTATTAATGAGCTTTTCTTCAATCCTGATGCCACATTCTTATCTGGTAATTCGGTAAGCATACAGATTAAATAAGTATGGTAAGAAGATGTATCCCTGATGATCACCTGTTCTGATTTTTAGTCATGCACAATGTGTTAGTCTGGGTAGACTAGAGGAACAAATTCAAGGACAGGCATATCGATGTAAGGAAATGGTTTATATACAAAAGGAACAGGACATGGAGAAAGCATCCCAGCCCAGTCCAGTTCAAAGTCATAAGTCTGATATTAACCCATATGCCCAAAATCAGTCTATAAAGTCTTCTTCCAATTCATGATGTCACAGGTCAGTGGGTGCAGAATCCCGGCGCTGGCAGGGGTCTCCTCATGGCTCCTCGCTTCCAGGGCTCAGGGTTCATCAACAGCAGAAGCAACTGATCATTGGCAGAGGTCTCCATCTGGCCCCCCCAGCTTCAGAGATCTGGCTCCATCAGAGCAAAGCTGTGTGGTCTCTCCGCCGGCTCCTCCAGCTTCTCGAACCCTGCCAGCTTGTCTTGTTCGTGATTAATCGTCTCCGAGACTAACTCCCCAAACTGGGGAAGATAGCTTCGCATCTTCATAAGGGAAATATCATGGGATTTCTCAGACGTATCAGGAGAAAGTCATACCCACACAAAAGCCTCATTGACTACTCAATGGCTATCTCCAGATTAACAGGCTATACTCCACCCCTACATTTCAATCATAAAATTAACATAAGCACATGATTGCCACACACAATTTCCTTGTTCTGATAACAACTGCTTTTTAATCCGTGTACAGGTTCTGAATGAGCAGAATGATGAGTTCCAGAATTCCTATTCTTCTGAAGACTATCCATAGTTTATTCTGGTCTTTGCAATAAAACATAGTTGAATGCCTTTGCATAATCAGTAAAACACAGGAAAACATCATTCTAGTATTCTCTATTTTCAACCAAGATCCATCTAATATCAACAACGATATCCCTTGTTCCATGTCTTCTTCTGAATCTTAGGTAGTTTTCTGTAAATATACTGCTTCATTTGTTGTTGGATAAACTTCAGCAAAATGATACTTGCATGAAATATCAATGATTTGTTCTATAATTTGAACATTCTCTTGGGTCCTCTTTCTTTAGAATGTATACAAATATGAATATCTGACAGTCAATTGACCAAGTAGCTGTCTTTCAAATTTCCTGGCATAGATGATGGATGTCCTCCAGTGTTTCATCAGTTTGTTGAAAAATTTCAATGGGTGTTCTAACCTGAAGCCTTGCTTTGGGGTCATCTATAGTGCGATGTTTGGACTTCTTCCTTCAGCCCCACTGGTTCTTGCTCATATGATGCTGCCTGAAATGGTGGAATCTCAACTAGTTCTGCTTGATACTGCAACCCTGTGTATTCTTTTCACTTTTTCTTGATGATTCTTGCATCATTCAATATTTTCTCATACTATCTTTCAAAATTATGGTTCAAGGGTTAAATTTTCTTCCAGTTTTTTTCAGTTGTAGATGCTGAGCATGTATTTCCTTTTGTTTTTTCTATCTAGGTCTTTGTACACTTCACTATAATATTTAGCTTTGTTCTTGAATTTTTCTTTGAAAATTTCTATTCATCAATTTGATTTCATCATTTTTCCCATTTTCTTTAGCTAAACTATGATGAATAGCAACTTTCAGAGTCTCTTCTGACATTCAGTTTGATTTTTTCTTTTTCCCTGTGTTTTTAATGACCTTTTGCTGTCTTCATATGATGCTTATAGGTGATGCTCTTAAAGTCCTCCCCGGCACATCAGGTGTTCTGTCATTAGTGTTCCATGTGTAATTAGTGTCCAATGCATCAAATCTGTTATTGAGGTGTTCTCAAAACACAGGTGGGGTAGACTCAAGGTCATATTTTGGCTCTCTTGGGCTTATTTTAACTTTCTTTAACTTTATTCTGAACTTACATATGAGCAATTGATGGTCTGCTCCACAACCATCTCCTGGCCCAGTTTTATCTGCTAATATTAATTTCTCCAGCAACTATAATTAGAACCCTGATAGCAAAACTTTTCTTTTTCTTGGTAGCAATATTTCTTTTTTTCACTTACACAAGTGTATTGCTAGATTTATGCCTAAATACTCTATTTGGGGGAATTGTTAAAAATAATATTTTTGAAAAGTGAGGGGGGCTTAAAACTCTTGTTCATGGAGATCAAAGATTACAAAATTAAGTATGGATTACTAGCAATCAAGAGTTCAAAAGACCAATTACACTTGGTAAATCTGCTGCATAAGACCTCCTTAAGTGTTGGAAATCAAGCATGTTACTTTGAGGACTAAGTTGCACCTGACTCACACATGGTATTTTCTATTGTCTGATCATATACTTTGTGAAAGTTGAACTTGGAATAAGGAAGAGCAAATAAGAATTGATGGTTTTGAATTATGGTACTGGTGAAGAATACTGAAATTCCTGGACTATCAAAAGAACAAACAAATCTGCCTTGGAAGAAATAGCATCAAAATGCTTCTTAGAGGCAACTTTTGACACTGTCAAGAGCAATCAGTACCTAGAAAAGGACATCATGTTTGGTAAAGTAGAAAGGCAATAAAAGAGGTACAACCTCAAGGAGATGGATTGACATAGTGGTTGCAACCATGCACTCAAGCATTGGAATAGATGGCTCAGAACAAGGAGATGTTTATATTCTGTTGTTCATAAGGTTACTGTGTGTTGGAAATGACTTGATGACACCTAACAACAACAACAGCAACAACAAATATCATCAATATTCTGGTTGTTAAGTGCTGTCGTGTTGCTAACCATATGTACAGAAGAGAGAAACATTGCTTGATTCTGCATCATCCTCACAATTGTTATGCTGGAGTCCATTGTTGGAGTCATTATGTGAGTGCATCTCATCAAGGTCCTTCCTCTTTTATGCTACCCCTCTACTTTACATAATGATATACAGAAAGTTCATTAATAGGAGGCCCAAACAATTGGAGGATGAATAATGATCTTCTGTGACACAAATGGGTTCTGGTCTAGATTGGAGAGGAAATTAGGAAGTTTCTAGAAACTAATGAGAATGTACCAAAACCTGTGGTATATAGCAAAAGCAGTTATCAGAGGAAGTTTAATAGTGATTAATGCATACATGAAAAAGGAAGAGACATTTATGACTGATATATATATATATATATATATCACAAAACCTGCAGCAACCAGAAAAGAGTCAACCAAACAACCGTTCCAATAACAAAAGAAAATAAACTTTATCTTAGCCAAAAGACCAAGAAGCATTTGGGAAAAAAAAATAATAAAAATCAGTGCAGAGTTAAATGAGTGGGAAGACAAAAGAACAATGCTAACTTCAATGCAGCAAGAGGCTAGTTCTTAAGGATCAACCGCATTGACATACCACAGATAAACCTAACCAAGGAAAGAAAGAAGCAAGTATCATTTCGAGGATGATCAATGAACCTGGGGAAATCACAAAGACTAAGAGGATAATTATAAAATACCGTGACAGTCTGTACACCAATGAATTCAACAATGTGGATGACATGGACATCACTTGAAAAACCAATCCCTCCCTAGATTATCCTAATGTGTGTTAGTCCAGGTAGACTAGAGGAACAAATTTCATAGACACACATACAAATATAAGGAAAATGTTTATATACAAGAAGAACAGGACATTGAGCCCAGTCCAGTTCAAAGTCGTAAGTCTGATATTAACCCAGATGCCCGAAATCAGTCTATAAAGTCTCCTTCTAACTCACAAAGTCACAGGTCAGTGGGTGCAGAATCCAGGCACTGGCAGGGGTCTCCAGATGGCTCCTCACTTCTAGGGGTCAGGGTCCATCAACAGCAGAAGCATCTCATCACTGGCATAAATCTCCATGTGGCCGCCCCAGCTTCAAAGGTTTGGCTCCATCAGAGAAAAGCTGCATGGTCTTTACGCCAACTCTTCCAGATGCTGCCATCTTGTCTTGTCCATGATTCATGGTCTCTGAGAACTAACTCCCAATAACTGGGGAAGATAGCTTCTCATCTTCACGAGGGAAATACCACGAGATTTCCCAGAAGTCTCAGGAGAAAGCCATGCCCACCTAGAGGCCTCATTGGCTACTCAATGGCTATCTCCATATTAACAGGATAGAGGCCACCCCTACATTTCAATCATAAAATTAACATAAGCACATGACTGCCACATCTAGATAGAGATCAAGAATCTCAA
>PVJH01035459.1:0-19666 GCA_004026705.1 Nesogale talazaci
CAATTATCGGCATTTTGTTTTGTGACACTTCAATGAGCTATTGAGTACATCTGGTTTCCTAACAGCTGCTCCCATAACACTCACAGTAGATCTAAATAAAATGAATTTAACACCTTCAATAGTCTCTCCATTCCTCCTAATGTCTACTCTCCAGTTAATTTTGCTTTCTTTACATTCAGATTTAATCCATTCTGAAGGCTGTTTTCCTTCATTTTTTGTAGTCCATATGTTAAGACTACTTGACTTTGATGAAGCAAGTTTGTTGCATATTACAGATTGTCAGTGAAACTTCTTCCAATATTGATCCTGAGTTTAATCACTATACATTATAAATCTTAAAAACAAATAGATTCCTGCATGTTAGTTTTTGTAACAAAGAATCCATTGAGGGCTGAGCCCCGGTGGCGTAGTGGTTGTGCGCGGGACTGCGGCCCACTGTGACGGAGGTTCAATTCCAGCAGTGGGGCTGACCCTCCTACTCCCACCACCAAGAGCAGTGATGCCAAAAAAAAAAAAAATAATAATCCATTGAAGATATTTAGATTTCTTAGGCTTTAACTTTGTTCCCCATGATTTTGAAGAAAAATATAGTTTCATTTTGTGTGTGTGTGTTAGCTATCATATATATATATAGCTTTGCCTGTCTTGCTTCTAAGGAGCATTCTATATATATGTGTGTGTGTCTATATATGGACACATATATGTATATATATCAGGCATAAAAGGCATATATATAGAACAATTCCTTATCTTTAAATTTAGTTTTTATGATTCTGAAGCATTTTCTATAACACAGCTTGTCATATTAATCATTTTTAATGTATATAGTTCAGAGGTAGTACTTTAAAATAATGGGTAATGGGGCTGAACCCCAGTGGTATAAGTGGTTGAGAGCGGAATTGCAGCCCATGGGCTTGACGGTTCAAATCCAGCGTCGGCTCTCAGGAATGGCACTGGGTAGCAAGCACCCAGACCACCAGAGGCAGTGATGCCCACAAAAAAAAAATGGGTAATGTTCACTGCTTCTACTTATTTCCAAAATGCTTTCATCATTTCGTAGGGACTTTCATAGTTGTTGAAATACAGCCATTCATGTGAAAGTGTAACTTATTCCTTTTGGAGACCTAATTCCATATTAAGAATAACAGAAACTTTATCTGTATATCTATTCATTTGAAACCTTTGTCCTGTGACTGATCTGTGATTATTCTGGCTCAAAAGGCAACTATTTTGCTATTCAAGGCACTTTTACTATCACGAATGTGTTGAAAGCCAAAAAGGAGGTAACTATGGCTGGGAGTCCGGAATATGCAGGAAAACACCATGCAGATAAATGAAAATCAAACCATGACTTCCAAGAAAGCGGAAATGGTCATCGGTGGAGTTGGTGAACATGTGCTGCTCATGAGCATTATCTTGCTTACACGTTTGTCCATGACGTTTCAAGGCATGAGAGGAGGGAGATTATTTGTACATCTTGTTTCCATACAAAGTTCTATTGATAAGACACCACTTCCAAGAGCAAATAAATAGCTGTACCATTAAAAAAGAATATACCATTCACCCATCCACCAGTCTACTGCAGCCTCTAATGTACTTGCTACCAGTATGAATTTACCACCTGTACAGTTTTCCCTTGGTTTATGAATAGAAAGCCAGCAGTTTGAACAATCTGCTTCTTGGGAGAAAGATGTAGATTTCTGATCCCATAAAGATTCACAGCCTCAGAAACCCACAGGGGAATTTCTCCTCTGTCCTCTAGGGTCACTGTGACTCTGAATGAACTTGATGACAAGAGCAAGTGGCTGAGTGAGTTAGAAAGTTTCCATTAAGAACAGGTTCCTATATTGCTACTATTTTTATTATTTTGTCACGTATTTCATAGTACATTGAGGGGGTTTCTTGCTGTTGTTGTCATTGTTTTATTTGCTTAAGTTGCTCCATTTTAGGAGACCTTTCTTGTACATATTGCTACCTCTACAGGTCTATCTAGATAAGATAGACTGGACAAAGAGGTTAGAGGTAAAAATGACAAGTCTGATGACTCCAGGGCAGGGGACATTGAAGAGGGGCAGGAGGGGGAAAGGTGGTGATGTTGACCAGCCCAGGAAAAAGGGAACAACAACTGATACAAACGTAGGGACAAGGTGGATGAGAGAAGGCCAATAGGGATTGATTAAGACTAAAGTAACAGAGAAAAAATACTGAAACTCAAATGGAGAGTGAGCATGATAGTGGGACAAGAGGGAAGCAAATGGAAATAGAGAAAGGAACTGGGGGATAATGAACATTTATAGCGGTTTAAATACAGGTATGTACATACGGGCATATATTTATAAGTGAGGATGGGGAAAGAGATTAATGTGTATACTTATAGGGTCAGTAGTAGGACAACAGATGGGCATTGGACCTCCACTCAAGTATCTTCTGGGTTCAAGAACACTTTGTTCTATTAAATTAGCATTCCAAGATGCTCACCTTTCTGACAAGATCACTGAGGACAAATGTGTGCATAAGCAAAGGTGGTGAAGAAGCTGATAGTGCCCAGCTATCAAAAGATGGAGGGTCTGGGGACTTAAAGGCTTGAGTAAACAAGCAGCCATCTAGCTCAGAAGCAACAAACCCCACATGGAAGAAGCACACTAGCATGTGGAATCATGAGGTGTCAAAGGGATAATATATCAGACTTCAAGAACTCAAAAGCACAACTTTGCATGCTCACTTTCTTGATATGATCCCTGAGGACAAATGTATGCATAAGCAAATGTGGTGAAGAAAGCTGATGGTGCCCGGGACCAAAAGATATAGCGTTTGGAGAATTAAAGGCTGGAGTAAACAAGCGGCCATTCAGCTCAGAAGCAATAAAACCCACACGGAAGAAGCACACCAGCCTGTGTGATCATGAGGTGGTGAAGGGATCCGGTGGCAGGCATCAATGAGCTAAAATTTTATTATTATTATTATTATTATTGAGGGGGAGTACAGATTGGGAACCCAAAGCCCATCAATAGGTGAGGTGACATCCTTTTTCAGAGGGGTTACAAGGAGGAGATGAGTCAGTTAAGATACAGGGTAGGAGCTATGAAATATGCAATCCTCCTCTAGTTCCCAAATGCTGCCTCCGACCCAGTATCATGACCCCAATTCTACCACATAAATCCAGCTAGACGAGGAGATGTACAGTGAAGCTGGAAACATGGGAAACTTAGGATAGATGATCCATCAAGACTAGTAATAGGAGTGGAAATACCAGGAGGGTGGAGGGATGGAGGAATAGAAAGGGAGAACCAACTTCAGGGATCTACACGTAGCCTCCTCTCTGGGGCACGGACAATAGGGAAGTGAGTGTTGGGACACATTGTACAGTGTACAGGATGAAAAGATAATTTGTAAATTACTAAGGGTTCAAGGGGAAGGGGGGAGGCAGGGTAATATAGGGAGCTGATAATGGGGTCCTGGAGGGAGGGAGAATGTTTTGAGAGTGATGATGGCAATGGTTGTGTAAAAGTGGCCTGCATACACCTGATGTTGTTAGGGATTGTGATGGGAGTTGTATGGGCCCCCCAATAAAATGATTCGTTTAAAAGGGGGGCAGGGAAAAGTGGATTTTTTTTCTTTTTAAAGAGGAGCTTGTACCAAGGGCTCAAGTGGAATATGTTGGGAAATGTATGTAGAAACATGTGTTTGATACAAATGATGTACTGAATGTTGTAGTAGCTGTAAGAGCCCCTAATAAAATTTAAAAATATAAAAATTTTAAAAAAGAATTATGGGAAGCATTAGAAAGTATTATCTGTATGAATATACATTCAATTGCAACATATCACAACTTCTCAAATTATATCTGCTTTAGTAATTGCATCAGCATTTTAGTCAGTGTTTTCAGTCAATTGAAACCACTTAGATAAGAAAAATAATAGTATGCTTATTCTTTCACTCTAAAACATTTTTTACATCATTCCTTCTTTCTCAGTATTTGTGTTATAGCCTTTCTTTCACCTTCAAAAGCATTAAGCTCTGCTCTGTCAATCCCCATATCTGTTTTGTGAGAACTATTCTTCAATGGTATAAAGTTCTAATACACCATTCTCATTATTTGGTTGACTTCCCCCCTGTTTTCTCACTATATGTTGCTGCTGCTGTCAGGTGACACCAAGTCAGTTCCCAGTCACACATTCCTACATACAACAAAGTAAGCACTATGTAGCCCTGCATCATCACCGCAATCAAGCCAATACTGGAGGCCATAATTGCATCTACTGTGTTCATCTCATTTGAGGCTTTAGAGTAAGGGATTAGAGTTTATCCCATCAATTAGCGCAAAGCTTATTGACCTCAGTTGGAGATGCTAATGAAAGGTTAGATCGACAAATGTTGAATGATGCAGGAAGCATCTGCTCACCTTCCCAACACAATTAATGAAGACAAATGCATGCAAAAGCAAATGTGAAGAAAGGTGATGGTGCCCGGCTATCAAATATATAGCATCTAGGGTCTTAAAGGCTTGAAAGCAAGCAAACAGCCATCTAGCTCAGATGTAACAAAGCAGACGTGGAATATACAGGTCACTTTTTGTGACCATGAGGTGTCAAAGGGATCAGTACTTAGGTTTTGGGAATGAAGAATCATAACATTGAGTGCCCACCTTCCTGATATGACCACTGAAGACAATGTGTGCATGAACATATGTGCTGAAGTAAGATGAGGAAGCCAGGTTATCAAAAGATAAAGAGTCTGTGGTCTTCAAAGTTTAAAAGTAAACAAGCTCCCATCCAGCTCAGATGCAACAAAACCCACATGGAAGAAGCGCACCAGCCTGTGAGAAGATGAGATGTCAAAGGTATCAGGTATCAGGCATCAAAGAACTAAAAATTATATTAGGAATGAGACAGAGTACAGATTGGGACCCAAATTTCATCAATAAGTGAAGCAACAGCCCCTTACACAGTGGAGGGAGGAGAAGAGCCAGTCAAGGCACAGTGTAGCAACAATGACATGTGTAACTTTCTTCTAGTTCTTAAATGCTTCCTCCCACCGACTATCATGATTCCAATTCTACCTAAAAATACAGCTAGACCAGAGGATGTACACTGAAGGCGGAAGCAGAGGTAATTCGGACAGATGATGCCTTCAGGACCAAGGGTGAGAGCTGTGATGCCAGGAGAGTGAAGGGAGGGTGAAGTAGAAAGGGGGGATATATTGTAGGAATCAACATATGACCTCATCTCTCAGGGTACACACAATAGGGAATTGGGTGAAGAGACACATCAGACATTGTATGATGACAAAATAATGACAATTTGAAAATTGTTAAGGGTTTATAGGGGTGTGAGAGTGGGGAGGAAGGGGAAACATGGAGAGCTGGTACCCGGAGCCTAGGTAGAAGGAGGATCTTTTGAGAATGGTGATGGCAGCAAATGTGCAAATGTGGTCTGCATACTATTGATGCATGTATTGATCATAAATGATTTTTAGAAAGAATATATATACTATGACTTGGGTCAGAGGCACTGTGATTCTAAAAGTAACCTACCCACCCTGCATCACCCCAAAACAGAAGTTTTACTCAATACATCTTTTTATCTCCTAAATTCTATTTCCATAAGCATTGATTTTGGATTCAAGTCAGACTAAATTATTGAAAATGTCAATCATTTCTGAATGTGTTGTGATGTTACCTATTGGTTCAATTATGAGATTGTTAGCCTTCTTTTCATTAACTTGTATTTCATAAAGAAGGTTGCAATCCTTGACCCTTATCAGCTAGTGTCTCAAGTCCTCATCATGTTTAGCAAAACAATGTTGTATCATCTGTGTATCACAGTTTTTAATGTGTTCCTCCAATCCAGGTACAACATTCTCTTTCATATGATTCAGTTTTTCTGATGATTTGCTTCCTGTGCAAACTGAATATATCATGAGAGGATACCAGACTGACTCCCAACATTCCTAATTTTAAACTAAGAAATATTCCCTTGTTCTGGTCCCACAACTGCCTCTTGATTTACGTACAGTTCTGCATAAGCACAATGGAAAGTTCTGGAATTTTCAAGCTTCTCAAGCATATTAATATAATATGATCCATAGAGACAAGTGTTTCAGCATAGTCAGTAAAATACAAACAAACATCTTTCTGGCAAGATCCATCTGAAATAAACAAGGATAGTCTCCATTCTATTTCCACTTCTGAATTGACCTGGAGCCTCTGTCAGCTACCTGTGAAGTTCCTGCTGCAATTGGATGATCTTCATCAAAATTTCCTTTTCATGTTATATCAGTGACAATTCTCTGTGATATAAACATTACTTTGGATATCTTGATAGTAAGCAGGTACAAGTATGGTCTCTTTTAGTCAATTCAGCCACATTGTACTTCAGATTTCCTATCCTAGGCAAGTAAGTGCATTCAGTTCTCAACAGCTTGTTGAAAAAGTTCAATGGACATTCCATCAGTTACTAGAGCCTTGTTCTTGACTATTACTTTCAGCGCACCTTGAACTTCTGAAACAGTGGAATGTTGGTTGGCTCTATATGGTACGTAGTCTATGCATTCCTTCCATACTCTTTGATGCTTCCTGCATATTCAATGTTTCCCCCATCAAACCTTTCAATATTGACACTAGTTGCTTGATTTTTTAAATTTTTTTTATTTCTTGTAGTTTAATATAAGCTGAGTGTGCTCTTCTTTTTGGATTTTCTAACTTTAGCTCTGTGCAGAATTTACTAAGGGGGTTTGCTTTGTCTTCTTGAACTTTCCCTTGAAATTTTCAGTTTAATTTTTCGACTGCATCATTTCTTCCGTTTGCCTTAACTACTCTATAATTAAGAGCAAGTTTCTTAACCTCTTTGGACATCAACTTTGATCTTTTCCTTTTCCGTTGTCTTTTTAGTGACCATTTGTGTTTTTTCTTCTTCATGAATTATGCTTTTGATGTCATTTTATAGCTTCTCAGGTTTTCTGCAGCTAGTGTTCACTGTGGCAACTCTTTTCTTGGAATGTTCTGAAAATTCTGCTGCGAGAGACTCAAGGTAGTAATTTTACTCTTGTGGTCTTTTTAAAACTTTCTTGAACATCCACCTGAACTTATGGTCTGTTCCTCATAGAGCCCCCAGCTTCATTTCAGCTGTGTGTCTTGTAGGAAAAATTGTCTTTGTGATAAAGAAGTAGTCAGACTTTCAAAACTCTATAATGACCAAGACCATATTTTCCAAATGCTATTCATTCATTCTGAAAATGATCATAGAATTATTTGTTTTCATCACTAGCTTTGGTAATTTATGCAAACATTTGAAAAATAGTTGTATTAATAGCATTTCTTTGAAAGGGGATAGATTTATTTCTTTCAGTGCATTGCACTTCAAAAATAGATCTGGAAATGGCCTTTGTGAATATGGCTGCAAATCTATTTGATTGTGTCCTTTCTGATAGAGTAAACCATATGATTTCCAGATCCAAAATGGCCTGGTCCAATTCACTGCAAATCACTAATGTCTAGGATCTCAATTTTTATGGGTTACATTTCATTTCATATAGCTTCCACTTTTCCTAGATACTTATTTTACACAATCTATATCCACATTGCTAGACTTCTGCAGCTATTTCCTCTACCTTGAGTTGTTTCTCATCAATAAACAAAGGACCAGTATTCCCACAGATTTTACTCCATCCTTGTTACCATTGTACACTCTAAATGGAGAACTCATGTCCTTCTCAGTGACGTTTTATGTGTCTTCCTACCAGAGGAGCCCTTGTACCACCACTAGCAAGGTCTCAGACAAAACTCTGTTTCCATCCCTTAAGCCCTCTGTGTCTAATAATGTTTCAAAGACCTGCATAAAATTTTCAGTTGCTCCCTTTCTTCAACTGGACAGCAGACTCTTTATTCATTATCTGTTCTTAGTCTAGAAACTCTGCTGAACCCTATTCACTTTGGATGACCCTGCTGCATTTGAAATACCGCTGACATAGCTCCAAGCATCACAGTACACATAAGCTGCCAGACAACAACACACTAGCTATAAATGGGTGGCTACTTTACAGAAGCAAAAGAAAACCCAACTAAACACCAGCCTAAGGCTGACTCTCACAAGGCAAAAGTCAGAAAGGCCTTCATCTTCCATGTCTCATTTAACTCTTTTGCGGGGCATCACTGCCCTCTGGTGGTCACGGAAGCTACCCAGCCTTGCTCCTGGAGAGCTGTTGCCGGATTTGAACAGTCAAGCCTGTGGATCGCAGTCCCACACTCAACCACTATGCTACCGGGGCTCAGCCCCCTATTTAACTCTTTCTGACACCAAATAACACCTCCACCTTCACACCCCCATCTTTTATGCTTTTGTCATTTGTTGAAATGATCCCACAGAACTCATTGACGCTATTAATAATTATAGGGGTTCATTAGGGCTGTTAACAATCCACTATCAATCAAGATCTAAGAAAATAGATGAATAAGTCTTTTTCTCTCTGCACTGCCTTTTCACCGGCATTGCAGAAGGCATATCTCTGATGTGCATGTCTCAGTCATGTAGCTGCCTGGACAGTTTCCAGCTCAGGCAAGTGTTACAAGATCTTCTTGGCTCTTGTAATACCCCAAAGCCTCCTCACTCTGCCTCAAAGGGCACTTAGATTGATTCCTTTTCTTGACCGTGAGCTCATCACACTATCTCATAATTGCTTTGTTGCTACTCTGATGCTTAATCATGCACGGATCTCTGAGTGCTTGCCTCCTGGCTCTTCTTTCTTGGTGCCTGTGGGATTACCTCTCCTGGTTCAGAGGTTGTTCATTTCATATCAAGTGGAATGGTGAAGCTGAATAATCATTTCCTTAGACTTGTCTACAGCTTATTTGCATCATCTGTCCTAGTCATTATGTGGGAATTACAAAGATTACAGTTAGAAGAACCATGGCCAATAATTTCAATTTACTGTGGAATGTCTATTGTCCATCTTTCTGCTAATACCTCTCCCTATAGACCTGGCCATAGCTTTCTAAACAGCAGTGTCTTGAACATCCATGAATGAACATGAGAATGATGACTCAAGTTAAAAATATATTGCAACTTAATGTATGACACATATAGTAGTGATAGTTTGTCAGAGGAAAATTAACCAGAAATGTGATTTCCAGTTACTCAAGTATATTGTAAGTCAGAGAGTAACTTTGATCTTACTTTGTCCTTTGGTTCAAAGGTTCAGAGCCCTTTGCAATTTCAAATTAATTTCAAAGTCAGCTTTTTGATGTGTTAAAAAGGGGAAATCAGGAGCTGAGCCCCGGTGACATAAGTGGTTGAGGGCGGGACTGTAGGCGGCGGGCTTGGTGCTTCAAATCTAGAGGGCGGCTCTCAGGAGCAGTGCTGGGTAGCTTCCACTACCACCAGAGGGCAGTGATGCCCCCCCCCAAAAAAAAAGTGGAAATCAGATTGCCACAGTGGCTGCAGCAAAGGGCTCAAGCATAAAACTGACCCATCACGAGGACATTGAAAAGCTAAACAGTGTTTTATTTGGGTGCATATAGGGTTTCTGTGATTTGGAACCAAGCTGATGGCAGCTTATAACTTTCATTATTATTATAATATGGGCTTATATAAATTTTTCTTTTTCTATAATACATGTCTGTTTCTAAATTTCCTTATGATTTCTTCTTTTAAAAAAAAACAGGTTTTAGTTAAAATATGGTAACATTGGCCAAAGGTATTACAAAAGATCCCTTTAAGGTGTTGCATACAAATACATCATTTTAAGGGCTAAGGTATGCCTGATTCAAATGACATAATTCTTAATTGCTTCGTATGCATGTTAAAAGCAAAAAAATAAAAGAATAAAGAAAAACAGAAAATATGAGTTGCACTGATGGTGTTCTCAAAGACTTAAAAACTGAATATACAGAAAAACAAACGAATCTATATTAACACAATCATGGATGTACAATTATGAATGGAAACAAGGCTGGGAAGACTGACTCACTTACTTTGGACATGCTAACGGGAAACAGTCCCTGGAAAAGAGTACCAGAGTCGGTAAGACACCTCGCACCACCATGGATTCAATGCTGACTGCTGTGGTTTCCTAGGTGGTAACTATTTATTGAACTAAAAATAAGCAATCTCTCTCCCACAGAGCTCCTGGTGTTTTTGAACTGCCCATCTTGAAGGTTTCAAAGCAGCGGATTACCTTGGGAAAGTATAGAATAACCAAAAAAATAGGAAGACTTTCAATGAGGCAGGTTTACCCAATGGCTATAACAATGTTCCTATAATAATAATTGGGAAAATTAGATACGATTGAGCCATGATCTGTTCTGTTGTATATACGGTCACACCTAACAACAACATTTTTATATCCATTTAAAATTCTATTTGTGGAGATAATTTTGTAGCCTAAGGTATAATCTGTTCTTGCTGATGATCTGTGTTCCCGGAAATGAATCTGAATTTTTTTATAGAGTGTTCATATGTGGGGCTTTTCTGCACTGCCCTCTTTCCACATGTGCATTATATGCACATGACAATGCATTTTTAAAGTGTTCTTTTTTCCCTTTATTTTTTTTTTGTAGATGTTAAGTCCATCATTGAAAATCTTATTTTGAAGTTGATTACTACCATTTTATAGAGATCTTTCTCCCTACAAGTCTGTGCTTGTATGTGCCTTCTGTTTTGAAACTTTGTTGTTTTTGTTTTCTGGGTTTCTCTGTGTCTGTGTGTTTGCACATTTATAAGGCACCCTACTGCCTTAATCTATATTTGTTGGGCTGCTAATGCCAAGAGTGGGGATTCAAGATAAAAGATAGCCTGTGAAAGAAAAACTGTCTCTCTATTCCTAAAAATAGTTACAGCTTCAGAAACCACAGGGCTATGTCTTCCCTGTCCTATCACTAATGTCTGCCCTGTCACTTATGACCTGATGACACTGAGTTTGGGGATTGATTTTTCATTTGTTTTGTTTCTAATGGTTTAATCTTAATTGATTATTTTACCAATATATAATTTGACTTAGAGTATATTATGAAACATGGAAGTAGTCCCTGAACTCTGTTTCGGTTGCTTTTTATATAGAGTATGTCTATTATTTCATTTTCTAAATATTTGTACTTTTTACCTACATCAAATATTAATTCCCTCATATGCATGAATACTTTTGAAATCTTTTGATTTCCAAAAGGGAGAGTCTCCTATCATGGCATGCCAGGTCTTAGATAGCACAGTGGATGTCTCGCTCATAGGGTTTTCCCAGATAGCTATGGAATAAGCATTAGTCTCATGGAATTTGAGAGCAATGCCTGTCTCTTCTCTGCTCACACAGTTAAGCATTAGGTGACAGACCGTGAACTACATTTTGTAACTTGTAAAAATAGCTATAAGACAGCATTGTTGTTGTTTCAAAAAATTACTAAAATAATGAAAGAGGAGCTTATACTAAGGGCTCAAATAGAAAATATTTGGAAGCGAACATGGTGACATGTGTACAAATATGCTTGGTACAAATGATGTATTGAATGTTATAAGAGATGTAAGAGCCCCCAATAAAATCATTGGGAAAAAAAAGTAATGATACTTCCCTACCAATGGAATGCCTCACTGCCAGTGAATGGGCTTATTGGAGCCCTGCAGTGCAGAGTAGGACTGTCCTTCTAAAATCTTCACAGGAACTGAAGGTCTCCTCCTGCTTTCATGGAGTGGCTGGCATTGTTAGCTGCCCCAAGTCAATCTGACTCATAGGCATCCCAAGCCGAGCAGAATGAAACATTAGCTCTGACCTGTGTCATTTTTCACAATTACTGTAAACTCTCTCCATTTTGTTGAGTGCCCTATTTTTCATTCACAAGCAACTTTTCCAAACTTGATGTCCTTGTCCAGGAAAATATCTCTTCTCTAAAAATGTCCTGAGGAGCCCTGGAGTTTTGGTGGTTATGCATTGGGCTCTGGGCTGGAAGAAAGGCTGGACTTTCTACTCTTGTCAGTAACTATCACTGGGCTTTCTACTCTTGTCCATAGATATCGTGTCAGAAGCCCACAGGCTGTCGTGGGGCCTCTGCATTGACTCCATGGTAGAGAGTTGGGGTTTATTTGTCTGTTTTGTTATAATGTATCCCAAGTAACTTAGACAAGGTCAATCTTAGATTACAAAGAGAATTCTTCTTGTACTTCTACCAAGCCAGATGTATTAGTTTTCCTGGCAGTCCATATAATTTCTGAGGGAATATTCACTAAAAGCCTTAAGGACAGAAGTGGAATAAAGCAGGTAAGAGTTTGGTTTCCTATCATGTATAATTTCCCTTGTCCTTGGGTGTTTTTTTTTCAAGATTCTTTGAACCTTTGACCACATTTCAGAGTTCTGAAAAACATGGATCTGACAGATTCTAATTTGTTGTGACATAGGAAAGCGTGATACTGACTACTCTGCCTCTTATTCTGCTTTTTTTTTTAAATTAAAAGTAATCCATGCTTAATGTGTGAATACTATTAAAATGTGGGAAATCAATGATGAAATGAAGAAAAAAAACAAATATGTGATTCTAGTAGTTTATTTCACTGAATCTAATTTTCACATAATCACATTTTGTTATAGTTCAGATTGAAAATCCCAACTGTACAGATTTGTCACAGAGCATGATTAAAGGATTTAGTTAATATTATGACATTAGTATTTGTAGAATGCATTGATGATTCTCATAAAACATGGCTTTATTGAAATATATGCTCCCTACATTATTAAATACTGTAGATATAATTCTATTGTTAATCTTCAGGGCATCTTATACATATGAAATAAGGAAGATTCATTCGTGTACCATTTGAGCACTTTTCCACTTTTTACAATCCATTATTTTAATCAATTAAGCACTTTTACATTTTTTATAGTCCGATATGACACGTAACAGTCGTCGAGTCAATGCTGATTCACACCTTAAAAGGTTTCGGAGACAATCGCTGTTTACAATAAAAACCCAGTCTTTAAAGCTTCCTGGCAGTTTGGGGACTGCTAGTAGTTTTGAATTGCTTACAGTGTTGATCAAAACCCATCACTAAACCATCAGGGTTCCCTTCCTAAAGATAAAGTCAACCTTTAAGAAGCTTAAAAACGTCGCTGAGCCCTGGTGGCGTAAGTGGTTGAGTGCGGGACTACGGCCCGCGAGCTTAGCGGTTCAAATCCAGTGGCGACTCTCAGGAGCAGCACTGGGTAACTCCCACGGCCACCAGAGGGCAGTGATGCCCACAAAAACAAACAAACAAAAGCAAGCTCAGGAACTCTTGAACAAATTATAATTTAGGGTCCATAATTTATAATAAGGGACTACACAGGAGTTTGGAGTAACTTTTATTAAGAAATGAAAAAGCAACTTTTGTAATTACAGAGAGATATCAATGACTGATACAACGTAGGATACCTTTGCTATGTACATTAGTATATATCTATAATTCTGCACACATCAGTAGTGATTACCTGTCATAAGAAATCTGTTGTCTACATGCTCATTTATTCTTTCCAGCAATAGGCTTGATTACTTTGTCAATCATGTGATGCTACTTTGAGGCAGATTTTAACTTAATAATCTCTTGTTGTAAGGGAGCAGAGGCATTTTTAAAATTGTTTCTATATGAAGAGTCTTAGGGATACGTTAGAATCTGCTTTTTTCCCCTAATGCCAAGTGCATCAGCTCATACCTAGTGACAGCTAAAGCCCAACATGGCATTTCATTTGAAGCATAGTCCTGTCGTTTACTCTTTGCATTGCCAGAGTGATAACATAGGAGCCCTAGTGGGAGAGTGGTTACACATTGGCATGCTGACTTCAAAGGCAGCAGTTCAAACCACCAGCCTCTCCCGTTTCTACTCCTAGAAACAGTTATAGTCTCAGAAAAAGCTCAGAAAAAAATTCACTTATTCTCACTTTCTATTATAAACTACATTAAAATATGTAAATGTATTTTATGATAGTTATAAATTGCTTTGCTTTTATTAATTTTAGAGTAGAAAATGTTAAATTTTATACAGAAAATTAAGAAAGTAGCTAAAAGTGTGTGTTTGTGTAATTATTACCTTCTTCTATCTTGTGACAGAACTATGTGCCAGGAAAGATTTCACTGCTGAACTAGAGCCTATGTGCTGGGTCTAAATCTCTGTTTCTAATCAAACCTTTTGTAAACTAAGCATTGTGCTGGAAGGCAATAAATTAATTCCTTTAAATGTGTTTCAAACTGGTAATAAACAACAAGATGATCTTTCTATTGTGTATACATTAAATTTTGTATATGTCCTAGTAAAATCCATGATTTCAGTTTGTCATCTGTAGACAAGGAATTCTTTTCTCGTCAGCATAGGTATAAAGGGGAAAAAAGCCTACAGGTCTGAGGCATTTTATTTATTCGTATGGATTTCTGCATAAACCAAATATATTTTTTCTCCCTTGTTTTCCAAAGATATAAGTAAGCATTACACAGTGTGTGTATATATTTATGTGTGTATATATATATAAATTTTGAAATAGAATAAGATTATCCGCAAGCAGTGTACTTCTAAAATGTGAGACTGAATATTGAAGAATGAGCAAACTTTTGGACAAAAAGGCTTTGGAGTTAGAAGGCATTCTCTCTCTCTCTCTCTCTCTCTCTCTCTCTCTCTCTCTCTCTCTCCCCCTCTGTCTCTCTCCTCAGTCCCTGTGAGACATCACAAGACACGAGAAGACTGGCTGATGGCAACCAGACCTCTGGAGTTGGAAAAGCCATGTGGTGACCCCTACCAGCACTGAGATACTTGCAATACCACTGGATCCACAAGACTTCCTCACCCAGTGACCTCTGTTCGTCCTGCTTTAGGCATCATGCTGTATAGCCCATTATTCATATGGGCTAACATCAGACTTATGGAATTGATCTGGACTGGGCTAGGATGCTGTCTCAATATTCAACTACTCTAGGATATACGTTCTTCATATATGCATGAGTGTCTATTGTTTTGTTTCTCCAGTTTACTCAAACTAACACCCTCATCTTTGTTCTCTCTTTAAAAAATAACACATTGCCTTTGAATACTAAAGCATAAGGTAAAGGTGAAATTAAGTATCTTGGATTCTTAAACAAAAGTATTAAAATAAATAGTAAAATAATTCATCATCAAAGAGGATATTTTGAGATGTTTTCAGACCTCCTAAATTTTCTTGAAAATGCTGTATATGTCTTTACTCTTTAATGTGGTAGCAGGGAACATATCACTATCAGTAAATGACTGCGACTGCTTGTTTAATTTCAGCTTAAGAGGAAATGGGAACTTGAAGTCTGTTACTGCCACTTTGAGTCAGACAGAGGTAAATTTGTGTCTGACTACAAGAGAGAAAATCCCTTAAGAAAGTGCTACAGTAAAATAAAAAGAAAAAGTTAAACAAACTTTGAGAATTGGTTTTAGAAGGAAAAATGCTAAAGGAGCTCAAAAAAAATAAACGAGCCTGGAAGTATATTTAAAAGGTATGTTAGTAGAAATGAATTACTGAATGAGAGGGTAAATAGTAGTGCAGGGTTTAAAACATTGGAGAAGGTGGCTGAGAAATACAGTAGTTGAATTATCAACTCCTTATGACAGAACAGAAACTGTACTGTTTATTTTCCTCTCAAAACTAATAATGTCTGCATGCTTGCTATTTCCTAGTAAAGTGTGAAACTGTTATTTCTAATTTGCTAAATTATATTAGGAATGTTTTGCAAGTAAAATAATTCTACTGGCTTGATAATTTATTGTCAGCTGGCAATAGTGCTATTTTGGATTCAAGCTCACTTTGTTAGATTGCATCGTGGTTTGTGAGCATCTTTAAAAAAATCTGTATACTTCAGACAAAATAGTGATTCATCTGAACATCAATGTTGTATCAACCACTTATATATATGTTCTTATTTCACAATTTAGATGCTTTATTTAAATTTAATCTGTGTTCTTACAAACATATCGTCTGTGCATGATTTGTTTTTTCATTTGGTGACCCGCAATATCCAGTGAATCAGATGCTGTGATTCTCCCTATTAAAGATAGTATAAATGAAGATGAGAGAGATTTAATAACTCACCTAACCTTGAACATCAGGAAGTGGTAGAATAAGAACTCAAACCTCATTGTTTTAATCAATGCCACAAGTTTTTTATCACTAATATCCAGAGTCCTGGTGGCATAGTGATTACACATTGGACTGGTAACACAAGATGAGCAGTTCGAAACCACCACCATCTCTAAAGGAAACAGATGAAGGTTTTTTCTCCAGTGAAGAGTTACAGTCTCAGCCATGGGAGTAGTTCTTACCTCCCTTATAGAAGCACTATGAGTCTGACTTGTCTCAGTAATTGAATTTCTGCTTATTAAGGATATGGATAACCCTGAGAATAGGAACAGTAGAATTGTACTCGTGTGGAACCTGTACATAAACCAAGGTATATGCTTTAAAATCAGAGGATGTATACACTAGGGTTGAAGTCTCTCACCACACTTCTTCAATCTGTAGCTTGGGCAAATGACAACATTGGATAAAGAAGTATTTACCATAATTGAAAGGCATACTTTTTTTCCCTCAGATCTTTCTTATTCATTAGCTATCTAACTAGTACTAGTACCCGGATCCATGATGGCTTAGCATATAGACCACACAAAACACTCAAGCAGAGAGCCACAGACATTTTCTGTAAGCTTTCTGTAGTATATGTACACAGAATTCTTTGCACTCGCTCTGTGTTGCCTACCATTTCTTGGGTCAGGGAGTCAAATGCAGCCTTGCAGAAGCCCTGTCCTTTTGCACCAAAGCAGCTGGTGGATGTGAACTGGCAACTTTGTGGTCAGCAACTCAGTGTGGAACCGTCAGTACCACTATAACCCCTCCCTGCAAAGGTGAGAGCCTAGGAAACAGTATAAAACTGACTGCTAATGAGTCTAACTCATAGAGACCCTATAAAAATAGAACTGACCCTGAGAGTTTCTGAGCCTTTAAAAAAAAATCCTTTTATTGGAGGCTCACACAACTCTTATCACAATCCATATATAAGATTACTGTGTGTCAAGCACATTTGAACATCTGTTTTCCTCATAATTCTCATAACGTTTGCTTTCAATTTAAATTCTTGACATTGGCTTCTCATTTTTCCCTTCCCTCCCCATGTCCTTCCCTCATAAATTCTCAATAATTTATAAATTGCTATTACTTTGCCATATCTTATACTGTCTGGTGTATCCTTTCAACCATTTCCTCACTGTCCATATCCCAATGAAGAAGTTACATATAGATACTTATAATTGATTCACCATTTCTACCCCACTTTCCCTTCACTCTCCTGGTATAGCCATTCTCACCACTGGTCCTGAGGGATAATCTGTCCTGGATTCCCTATGTTTCCGCTACTCTGTGTACCAGTGTACATCCTATGGCCTAGCCGGATATGAAAGGTAGATTTGGGATCATGATAATGGGGAGGAAGAAGCATTGATGAACTAGAGGAAATTTTTATGCTACATAATGGCTACACTGTACCTTAACTGGTTCTTCTCCCCACAACCCCTCTTTAAGGGGAAATCTGTTACCTACATATGGGCTTTGAGTCCCCAAACTGTTTGCCCTCTTATTTATAATAACATATATTTTAGTTACTTGATGCCTGATACCTGAACTCTTCTACACCTTGTCTTCACATAGGCTGGTGGGATTCTTCCATGTGGGCTTTGTTGCTTCTGAGCTGGATTGCTGCTTGTTTACCTTCAAGCCTTTAAGACTCCAGATGCTATATCTTTTGATAGCTGGCACCATTAGCTTTCTTTCTTTCTTTTTTATTTTACTATTAGCTTTCTTTATCACATTGAGCTTGTGCATACATTTGTCTTCAGAAGGTGAGCATCGTGGAATGCCAATTTAATAGAATAAAGAATTCTTGCATTGATGAAGTACTTGAATGGAGTCCCAATGTGTATCTATTGCCTTAATATTGAACCTATATATATGTGCACATAAATCTATTTCCCTATAATCATATATACATATACTTGACTATGAACATGCCTGTATTTAGGCCTCTACAAATGCCCTTTGCCTCCTATTTCTTTCCCCTACTTCCTTTTCCTTACCACGACCCACCATCATGCTGAGCTTTCATATCAGTTTCAGTAATTTCTCTTCATTACCCTAACCTTGATTAATCACTCCCAGGCATATCACACCTTTCTTGCCACTGATTTTGGAACACTTGTTCTTCCCTTGTCCCGGCGTTGGTCAATACAACCTTCTTTCCCCCAAATTCCCCTCTCTCATATCCTCCTCGAATCATTGATCCCATTGTTTTTTTCTTCAGACTAATAATTCAACCTTATCTAAAGAGACCTTCAGAGATAGTAATATGTTTAAAATAACAAAATATAACAAAATGAAGTGACGAAAGTGAAATGAGGACTAAAACAAGAAAAAAGCAACAGCAAGAAAACATAAATAAATAAACAAGCAATAAAGCAAAACCTGTAAATAGTTAGAGGTCTATTTGCTGACCTCCAAGTGTGACATCCGGTTGTCATCTGGACCAATTGGGGCCCCCAATTCTATCCTGGATACTCCCTCAAGACCTCCATGCGCTGCTTTCCCCGCTGTTCTGCTGCAAGCCCTTTGTTTTTTCCTGTGTGTGGTAGTGTCAGATTGTGTGCAATTCCGACACTCTGTCTCCAATATTGTCCCATGTAGATAGAAACTTGGGTCAGCAAGGGATATCATGTCTCACAGTGGAGCTGGCCATCTGGTCCTCTCTGTGCATTGCTGTTCTGAATGTGGACATCTTCCTCAAGTGGTGGTGGACCAGGATGCACCTTTTTTTTTCACTTTCTCCCCCTTCATTGATATTTGCTTGGTATATTTTTCTAGTCTTTAATTCTCAACTTGTTTTTGTCTGCAAGCTTAAGATTTGTCTCCTGTAGGCAATATATCTATGGGTTGTATTTCCTGGCCCAGTCAGTTAGCCTTTGCTTTTTAAAGCCTGAATTCAGACCATTGATATTCCATGTTATTATATGCATCTGTGGGTTCAGTGATGCCATTTTGTACATTTTGGGTTGGGTGTTGACGGATTTACAGATGATAAACCATCCCTGCATCCCTGGGATGAATCCTACCTGATCTTGATGGATTATGTATATTATATACCTTTGTATTTTATTGGCCAATATCTTGTTGAATATTTTTGTATCTATGCTCATTAGAGATATTGGTGTATAGTTTTCTATTACTGTGGGATTCCTTCCCTGTTTGGGTATCAAAGTTACACTGTCTTCATAGAATGAGTTTTCCATCCTTATCCACACTCTGCTAAAGTTTGTGGAGGATTGGTGCCAGCTCCTCCCTGCAAACCTTGCAGAATTCTCCAGTGAAGCCGTATGGTCCAGAAGCATTTTTTGTTGGAATGTTCTTAATAGCCATATCTATCTCTTCTCTTGCTATGGGCTTGTTTAGGTTCTTGATCTCTATCTGGGATAGTCTAGGGAGGGATTGTTTTCCTCAGGTATCTGTCCAGGTCTTCTGAATTGTTAAACTACTTGGAGTACAGACTTTCAAAGTAATTTGTGATTATCCTTTTAATCTCATTAGGGTCTGTTGTGATTACCCCTGTTTGATTCCTCATTCTGTGGATTGTTGTTTATTCTTTCCCATCTTTGGCTAGGTTTGCCAG
>PVJH01035460.1:0-19675 GCA_004026705.1 Nesogale talazaci
CATGGGAAAACTAATGCAGCCTTCTTTTGATACCAATTTTCTATCTCAAAGTAAAATTTAATTTAAGTTCCTGAGGCCTTCAGTGTTAATGAGTATTTCTTTCTTTCTTTATTATAAAAGAAGCATTTTAGCATGATTAAAATTGATGGCAATCTCATTTACATAATTGCAATGTATAGTTTTATAAAAGTATGTCCAAAATACTGTGTGGAAACAGCCCTGGTAGTGCAGTGGTTAAGCACTTGGCTGATTACCAACATTTTAGTGATCTGACATCATCAACTACTACACAGGAAAGAGATGTGATAGTTTTATTTATTTAAAGATTGCAAGTCTCCTTCAAAACCCCTTAGGGGGATCTCTACTCCTCTTTTAGAATGTTACTATGAATTGGGACTCACTCAATGGCAATGGATTCAGTTTTGGTGTATGTGTGCGGGGTGGGGGGGTGGGGAGGGCCTGTTTCCATTCCTCCAAGGAGGAAGAAAATGATGGGGATCTGTTTGAAGGAGAGACATTCATCTTGTGACCTGGATTTTTCCAAGAAACTCCAAGCAAGGCGCTGTGAACAATCTTCCATCCTAAGACCCTCAACATCCTTGTATAGTGGGGGCGGTGGGGGGGAGCTGATGATCACATAAACTTCACAAGGTGGTTAGGAGAGCAAGTAAGAGTATTGAGGAAAGATAAATTATAGCCAAAACAGGATCCAAGTACAATTAAGCATGATGAATATAATTCTTAAAACATATGTACTGGTTGACATCTCACACTCTAAAATACAGATGGCCCAGATTTGGATGTTGCCTCTGGGATCTCACATGAAACAAAGTCCTACCATACTCCTTCATCTTTCAAATGGGAAAATAATCCCATCTCACAAAATATCATGAATACATGAGCATAGCCCTTGACATTTGGCAGGACCACAGTCTAATATTAAGGCTAGCTGTCTGGGTGGTGCACAATGCTTAAATTCATGATTACTGGCCAAGGGCCTGGTTCGAACCCATCCAGAAGCTCCTCAGTAGGCATTCTGCTTTTGCAAGATGACAGTCATGAGAATCCAGAGCAGTTCCCACTGCATCTGTGGAGTTGCCACAGATCGGAATGTCCCTAAGAGCAAATAGATACAAGAACCACCATCAGTATTAGCTCGTCCCTGCTGTTAAAGAAGGCAGTTGAACAGAGAACATTGAACTTTTCTTCTGTGCATCTCTAATTCCGAGACATTGTGCTTCAATCCAAGGCAAGGAGTATCATCCTTGCATCTGCAACAGGGATGGCAGGAAAAGCAGGCTAGCTTCATTTCACCTTCTCCACTTCGATTTTGCCATCAGTTGAACAGTGGCACTTGGACTAAAACTTGGGACTTAGTTTTCTCAATTGTTTCAATCTTTTCCTAATTATGTCTTTCTCCAACTGCATACTCATAGTACTTTTCCATTCCATTGACTGCTATAACTTCATCCTTAGACCAAAATCGACACACAGAAAACACTAAAGTATTGGCTGGATAAATAAATGAATGAATGAACACAGTTCTCACAGCAGAGAGCATACTCAACATTCACATCTACCTCCTTAGACTGCTATAACAAATTACCACAAATATAGTGCCTTAGAGCAACACATATTTTATATATTACAGTTCTGGAGGTCAGGAATAGAAAATTGGTTCTTGCAGGACTGAAATCAAAGTGCTGGCAGGACTGCATTTCTTCTAGAGACTCTTGGGAAGAATTTGTTTCCTAGTTTCTAGAACTGCCTAACTTCATAGACTCATGGCTCCCTTCCAGCAATGGCATTCCTCCAACCTCTTCAGCCTTCTCCCCATTTTAAGAGTTCTAATTTAATCACTTCTACAAAACTCCTTATTCCTTGTAAAATAATATTGATAAATTCTGGGAATTAGGAAATAGTCATCATTAGGTTGGTCATTATTCAACCAACCGGAGAATATATTGCAGTTAATTTAACATAAGGTCATGTTTTGCTCAAGTCTATAGATAGATTGAAAGATTAGAGATGTATCTTATCCAACTTGGTATGCTTCCTGCATAGTGTGTGGTGTATAAAATGCACTCAGTGTTTGCACAGACCGAATCAAAAATTGTAAGATAAATGTGACAAAAGCTAAGTACTGAGCCTGACATCTGATGCAAAAATGTAACCATTAAAACAGTTCTTGGGAAATAAAAAGAAAATGTGGTTATAAATTTCAGGGGGGTGATTCTGTTTCATCATAGGCTTTGTCACCAATGCCTGGTACTTCCTCACTAAAATGAAGGTTATTAAAAATGTTAATACTCTCTGAGAAAACTATAGCTTTTATAGTTAACCAGATTCAAAATGATTCCTACAGCTGTATTTTAAACTCAGAGAAGCACAGAGCTCACTATCAAGTAGCATAGGCAGCACCTACATCCAGATTTCCTGTATTCAAGCATCTGAAACTGGGTAGAACTTTGAACAGAGCTGTCCTATAGTGTTTGCAAAGCTGTATATCTTTATGGAATCAGATGGCCCCATCTTTCTATCTTAGAGCAGCAAACTTTTGGTTAGTAACCAAGCACTTAAACACTGTGCCATCAGGGACCATACAATGGTGCTGTTGCCGAGATTAAATTCAATAATGAATGTCAATAGTGACTTATTTTCAGCTAAGTAATTAATCAAGAAATAGTAGATTTTATCCTTGATTACTTTATGTTAGAACATCCTACTGCAAGTGATTACATTTCACTAATTCTTCATCACTGGCATTATAAAAGTCAATCGTTATATCCTGGTTGATTGTGAAACTCACCAGTCAGTCTGTGGAAGACAGATAAAGCTATCTGTCCCTCTTAATATATATAGCATTAGAAACTCTATAGAAGTTCATGATTAGTTGGGAAGTGTATGTATATGCATATATATACTTTCATATATATATATGAATTACTACTAGTTTTGCAGACCATGTATGCATGTGTGTTTCTTTAAAATAAAATACAGTTAAACACATCTCCACAATCACTGGAAGCTGCAGATAATTTCTTTCAGTAATATAGGTATCATAGTATTTTCAGTACTTTCAATAAAAGTATACTTTCTATGCCATGAAGAAAACTCAATGTTGTGGTTAGGACAAAATAAAAATGTAATCAAACTCAAATGTACATCTTCTCACATCATTGAATCTTTCCAATAAATTTATGGGAATGTCGCCCCTCATAAAACAATGTTTTTTTAGATTTATCAAGTATCTGTAAAAAATGTTGGGAAGATTTAAAGATGAACCAAGAAAGGAGAATCTGCTAATCTTGACTTGTGAGGAAACTGTGGCAGAAATACAGCAATTGGTAGAAGACCATAGAGTAGCCATGCATATGAAATCCCCTGAAGTTAAGATCTCACTAAGTCAGGAACTTTTAATTTCAAGGAAACCACTTGAATCTGCTTTTGTCTGAGGGGTTCCTAAAACATTCCTCAAGTTGAAATAGTTCAAAGAGGTCATCTTTCCATCAGTCTGTCAAGCAGTAGCTAATGAAGTTAATTTTATAAAATTAAGCGTAACCAGAGAATAGTCTTGAATTTATCAGAAAAATCCAGAGAGCAAAATACAGTTAAAATCAGTTGTTTTTGAGTGATCTGGTGGGCCACTTAAATTGAAGGTGAAAAGGTCAACCCTGAAGCTTAAGCTATCTGTATGGGAGTACTTCAAATGGAGAATCATGATAAATGTTCTTTCTGCCCTATAGGGTTTTCAGGGCTGCATGTCTTTATGGAATCAGACTGCCTCATCTTTCTATCTTGAAGTTGCAACCTTTTGATTAGCAAGTGAGCATTTCAACACCATGCCATCAGGGCCCATATAACATCGTTGTTGTTGAGATTAAAATCAATGAATGTCAGTCAGTAGTGACTTATTTTGAACATAGTAGGTAATTAAGAAATGACAATTTTTATCCTCGATTATGCTAAGATGGGATATGCAATTGCGAGTGATTATATTTCACTATTTATTTATCACTGGAAATAAGATCATAGGATGCTCATGGGCTTATATGAAGAAGTACTTAGAAGAGTGAAAAGTGGATTGGAAGGCAAAAGGCCAGGGAATTTGCCAGGGTTTTCCCCCACATCATAGCAATACACCTGCTCATTCTTCAAAGGTAGCAAGTGCTATCACATGACCATTTCATTGGGAAACCTCCTCCCGTTCACCCTGCTGCCCTGATCTTGCTATTTTAGACTTATTTTTGTTCTGAAAACCCAAAGACATTTAAAAGGAGACAGTCTGAGTCCTTTGAGGATGGCAAATTTGCTCTTGTGATGTAATGTAAAAAGCAGAAAGCAGAATTCTTCAGGGAAAGATTAGAGAGATGGAAATATCACCTTCCGCAGAATGGAGCTCTAGATGGAGTTTCTGTTTAGAAACAGTAGCTTTACTTTGGGGAATTTTGTCTGATAAAATGTGTGTGGTGTTACAAGCTGAGCTATATGAAGAAGGATGAGGCATCAGGATTCGTAGAGGACTTATTCAGAACAGGAATATGTAGATGATATACCCCGGCTTGCTGAGAGTGAGAACCTGGAGGCCTTGCTTATGAAAAGCAGACTGCAGCCATCAGTACGAACTGCTACTCAGTGCTAAGAAAACAACAATCATTACGATTGAATAAACAGACCCCATCGTAGTAGCGAAAAATTTGATGTTTCCTTGTGCTTCTCTTTACTCAGATCCATAATCAGTACATAGAAATCAATGCTGGGCTGAGCCCCGGTGACGTAGTGGTTGTGCGCGGGACTGCAGCCCACGGGGACGGAGGTTCAATTCCAGCAGTGGGGCTGGGCCTCCTACTCCCACCACTGGAGAGCAGTGATGCCCCAAAACAAAAACAAAACAAAAAAAAAGAAAGAAAGAAAGAAAGAAATCAATGCTTGTATTGCATTAGGATGAGCTACTGCACAGGACCTCTTTTCAGTGTTAATGAGAAAGATGCTACTTTAAATACTAGGTTGCTCCAGACCAAAGCCACGGTGTTTTCAATCCCCCCAGAGGCGTGTGAACAGCTCACTAATGGATAAGAAAGACCACAGGAGAGCTGTTGCATTTGAATTGTGATGCTGGCCAAAGTATCAAAGGATGGATAAATGTAGTTGGAAGAAGCTTAGCTAGAATGTTCCTTAGGAGAGTGGAGAGTGAGATTCATCTTCCAGGAGATCATGCTTGGTAAGGTTAAGGGAAAACATAACAACGAAGACTCTCAGTGAGCTGAGTAGACACAGTGAGCTCAAACATAACATTGTGAGGATGACAATGACCGGGAAGAACTTCGTTCTGCTGCTATCAGAGTTGCGGTGAGAGAACTGGCGCCTAATAGCAGCGTGATTCTGTGGCAACACTTGGATTTACTAGACCTCATCTATGTTAGGCCTTATGCTAGTTTTATGGTTTATTCCAAAATGGGAGTCAACAAATAAGGAATTAATGGAATTCTGATATTAATTACTTGTTGCTGTAGTCTATCATTTCTTTAGCTAAGTGTTGCAATTTATTTTTAAATTTTGACAACCATTCCTTCAAGACAAATTCATTCCATTCCACATGCTCAATTGAAGAGTTAAGCATTTGCTGTCATTTTTCTCTATGAAAAATATCTATCTATCAAAATGTAACCCATCAAAGTTACCAGGAAAACATGATTTTTTAAACGAAAGGAGTTTAATCCACTAATGTCCCGAAGGTGATTTTGTAATGTAGCATTGTTCTGGAAATGGTTATTTGCTTGTTATATTTAATTTTTCCAATCAAAATCATCACTTCTGATTGTTTTAGTATTATGAAGGGCCCACGGATTTTGGTACGGAATAAGTTTCAGTTCATTTGTTTGTGTAAAAGTATAGTGTTGCTAAACACACATTTCTTGTGTGGGAGCCAGTCTGTTGGCACACTCGTTTTTGCCTAAGCTCTCTGAATATTAAATCCTAAATAGTTTATAGTGTCTTTTAATATTTTTAAAATTACATGTATTTATTTATTTCTGCACACACACAAATTCTACAATAAATATAAGAAAGCTATCACCTCCATTTAACAAAGGGGAGAAGGGTTTATCTGGGCGATTGTAATTGGTTTAAGGACACATGCTTAATAACAGGTAGAGTATAAACCATTGTTGATTTTTGTCTAGTCAATGCTTTTTTGGTTTCATTATCTATTTTAAACAAGAAAATGCTCTAAGAGCCCTGGTAGAGTAGTGGTTTGGATGTGTGGCTACTAACTCTATGGTTGGCAGTTCTAAATCACCAGCTGAATCTCAGGACAAAGATGAGATTCTCAAGGCCCATAAAGAATTCTAGTCTCAGAAACTCTGTCCTCTGGGGTGGGTATGAGTGGGAAACAACTTGATAGCAGTGAGCTTGAAGTTTCACACTTATTGAGGAGTCCTGATAGGGCAAAGTTTGAGCACCTGGCTGTGAAAGGACTGTTAAAACCCATCCAATTGTTCCATGGGAGAAAAGACAACATGATTTGCTCCAGTGAAGATTACCTCCAGGAAATGCTGGGGAAGTTTCACACTGTCCTCAATGGTCACTGTGAACAGGAATGGACTTGAAAGTGCATAACAATATCAACAACATAAGTTACTCTGAGATTTCATGTTAAAAATCAGTCCTTCCATCGCTCTGTCTTGCCATGTTCTAGATAAGCTTTCTTCCTCAGACAAATATTTTCTCTGGCTAAGAGACTGGCTACCAGAGCTATAAGCAAAAGTATGTTTCTTCAGGGAAAACAGCTGATCTTGAGCACAAATTATTCAGAGAATATTATAAATCCCAGTCATGTAATCTAGTCAATGCTGAAAGCTTTAACCCAATTATTATTGGACATATTTAATTAAGTCAATTTACTTACGTAGACAGATTTTTCAATGATATAAACTGATTTCTGAAACCAATAAAAATTCAAGGAGCCAACGACCATCATTTTTTCATTTATGCACATTGTTATAACAACAAAAAAGATGCAATAAATGTTTGGGACCATCTGAAGATATTTTACAAGCTGCTCCATCTGCTTTGTTGGCATTCTACCCGAGCTGTGTGGGTGGTTCTGAGTTCCAACGCATCTCTATCCAACACTTGCATAATTTGGCAGGATAGGAAACACCCCCAACCCTTCTCCTTTCCCTTTTGTGTCCTGGAATGGATAGGCAGGTGATATTTATGTTGCACTGTTTCATGTTTCCTTCAGTGGGAAAGTTTTATTTTCTTTATATACAGATATACATTTCTTAATATTGTTGTGGCAACATCAGACTACATATATACATGTGGTTGTAACATCTCATAATGGGTCTTTTGTCTATTTGGTTGATTGATTTGAAAGGAAAGTAGATTACTTCCCTTTCTTGATTTTGAAAGGCTTCACACTCTAATCCTTAAGTATTCAGTATACAGGCAAATGAGAAAGAAGACATGACCTCGCATATGGACCCTTGGTCTTTGTCCTTGAGCCTGGTAGACCATGGTGTCGGGGGCTGTGAGACCCACTCTGCACTGGAGTTTCAGCATTATAAAATACAGGCTGGTACTTCTCCCTAATCGCTGTAGACCTCTCCGCTGCCTCGGCTCTTGTCTCCCATTCCTTTAGCCTCCACTGGAGAATTTACCTGAATATGTATGTTCTGGATGCCTAAGCAGAGTGCAATACAGTTCTAACCTGGATTTCATAAAATGTCCAAATCCCATCCCATCCCAATACATACAAAGGCTTTAGGATGTGAAACGATGCATACCTGTACTTGTTCTTTATTTCGGAATGTCTCAACAGGTAATTTCCTGGAAGTGGGTTCACAGACAGAAAGGGAGGTGTTATTATCTGGTGGTTACTTTTAGTGGGATATGCTCTTGTATAAGTCTTCCTCGTGTTCTTTGATTAATATCAGACATAAAATATGTGCTGATATTCAACAAATGAGGGGGAAATCAACATGATTTCTCTTTAATATGTAAATCCTGTTCAAGAATAGTCCCACACATCGACCTGTATCCAGAAGGACCTCATCCTTGGTAAAGTGGAGGGCAACAGAAAGGAGGAAGGCTCTCACTGAAGTGGATGGACTTGAGAGCTGCAACAAGGGGCTCGAACACATGCGCAATCGTGAGAATGGGGTAGAACAAAGCAGCGTTTGGTTCTGCCCTGCCTGCCGTCACTATGGGTTGGAACTGACTCAGTGCCATCTAACAACAACCACAGGTAGCTCTTGACGTCACAAATGTAGAGATGAAACGTAGAGGCAGGAGCATAGGATCAGGCCAGAGCGGGGACTCTGAGTTCTTTTGGGTGTCTTTATAGTTTTCAAAACTTTGCCACATTCATTACTTCATTTTGTTCCTACTGAGACCCTCATAAGTAGGTTAGACAAAAGTCTGATATTTCTATAGTGCTTGTAGCCACGCTGATGCCTGAAGCTTCAGGTGATTTGTCTAAAACTATAAATATGAGAACAGCAAGTGAAATTCAATTTTTAATGTCTCTATACAACTCTATCCAGCAGTTAGATAAGGCATGAATAAAAATCTGGTAAGGGAGAATGCTGCTTGCTATAAAAAATTGCACAGATTCCCCCTCTAGAGATAAGGTACTAATTCCCTCAGCTACATGGAGTACTAGGAGCTGAGTATTGAATGAATCTTTCTCTGAGACTTGTCCTCGGCAAATAAAATAAAAATCCCTCTCTTCCATAGGCATGTTCCTCTCCCAGAAACATATATTGATAAGTCAATATATGGGTACTTCTATATTCTTTGCCACCAGGAGGAACATTTCTGAAAGTCCATCCACATTCTAGTGTTTTCCATAGAAGTAACTGATATATTTGTTATAAAAGTATTTCAGTTAAATTTCTCCAGACTTCTAGAGGATTATACCCCCACTGCTTTCCAATATACTCTTATACTTCTTAGAATCTGTTTCCTGGGAAACCTGACCTCTTTTAGGTAGTACCAAAAGTATCAAAGGTTTCTGACAAAGAATTTTGGAGCTAGATAAGACTCTAAAAGCTGGAAATACTTATCCTATCACTGGTGATACAAGAAGTTTGGGGAGCTCTATGGCATGGCTATTGTTGTAAAATTATGTATAAAAATTCATTGGTATTAAAAGTGGATAAAGTGTTAGCGAAGAAAATTATACAACTTTAGAGGTGAACAAATAAGTTCATTGTATGTTATTCACATAATAAGAGCCAAATTTCTTATTGTGAATAAAAAGGTTGCAAATAAAAAAAGGTGGGAAGGCTATGTACTGCTGAATTTAAGTGGGTGGTTTCAGTATGAACTCATAGATAAGTGTTTGTATTGAATGTTCAATTTTTCTCACATTATTTTTGCATATATTATAGAATACAAAAAAGACTCCAAAAACAAATAAAATTTAAGGTGGAAACATTATTTAGTCTAAAACAGGAAAAGATGGGACAAAGACACATCTGCTCATGAATGGCCATTATTACAGAGCCTTATTGGCATCTGAGAGTTTACAGAGAATCAGAGAATTGAAAAGACTTGGGGGGGGGGCAATGGTAACTGCCACAAAAGATGCAGTCTTAAAAGATTGAAGATAAGCACGTGGACATTTAGCACAGAAGCAGCAAAGCCCACGTGACAGAAGCACACCACTTTGTGTGATCAAGAGGGGTCAAAGAGAGCAAGTATCAAGCATCAAAGAACATGAAGTGCATCACTACCAAATGAAGGGGAAGACAGAGTGGAGACCCATGGCCCATTCATAGGCAATTTACAGAGGAGTCGCAGGGAGAAGGGTCAGTCAGGGTGCAGTGAAGCCGCGATGAAACAAAGAACTTTCCTGTAGTTCTTAAAGGCTTCCGCCCCAACTATAAGGATGCCTTTTCTACTCTACAAATCCAACTGGACTGGGAGAGGTCCACTGTACAGATGGGAATTGGAAGTTTGGGGAACCCAGGGCAGATGAACCCCTCAGGACCAGTAGTGAGAGTGGAGTTACTAGAGGGTGGAGGGAAAGTGGGGTAGACAGGGGGAGCCAATCACAAGGACCTACGTATAACCTCCTATCTGGCGAATGGTCATCCAAGGGGTGGGTGAGGGGAGACGTTGGACAAAGTAAGATATGACAACATAATAATTTATAAAGTAATGAGGGGTGATAAGGCAGGGGGAGCGGGGAGGGGAAGGAATCAGAAGCTGAAATCAAGGGCTCAAGTGGAAAAGCAGAGATTTGGAGAATGGTGACGAGAGCAGGCAGGTGAAGGAGTTTGACACAGTATTTGTATATATTGTGATAAGTGATGTATGAGCGCCCAATAAAACGATTAAAAAATTTAAAAAACACAATGAGATGCAACATAATGCAAACCTAGCTTAAAAAAGAGAGAGAAACACAAAAACATAACAAATGCTGGAGAGATTGTGGAGAGAATGAAACTCATATACATGGTTGGGGGGCTTGTAAATACATACAAACATTATGGAAGGCCATATGGTAATCCTTAAAATAACTGGGAATTGAAATCCCAGATGATCCAGCAATACTGCTGTCGGGCATATAACCCAAAGAAATAAGAGACTAGACACAAGTAGATGTAGGATCTCCCATGCTTGCTACAGCACAGTTTACAATAGCAAGAAAGTGGAAATAGTCAACAGTAGATTAATGGATAAACTATTATACACACAATGGAATGATATGTGGCCCTTAAAAGGTGATGAAAGTATGAAGCCTCACATGACATGAAAGGATTTGGAAGACGTTATGCTGAGTGAAGTTAGCTAATCATAAAAGGACATATACTCTCTGAGTCCTCTACTTATAGGAGAACAACAATTAAACCAATTCCCAAGCAAAGGTGCAGAGAACCTGGTCTCTGGCGATGAATCTGTATATGCACTTCAAGAAGACTACCTCAATAGAGGAGACCTTACATAGGATAGGAATACTCTTTCATGAGTGGGGGGAAGGCATCCCCTTGATTCATGCAACATTGAGACAAAGTGGCAACAAATTGACAACACTCCACAGGGATGAATAGGGAACTTGACTGCTAAGCCAAGTTAATACCAGGGGAGGGGAGCTGCTAGATTCAGAGGAAACATTAGTACTTTTGTTGTTAGTTAAGCGGGGAGGAGTAAACTCACATCAGAAAGGGATAGACAACAACAATTCTAGAAGACTCAAGGATAGAATAATCTCGGTATTATGTTCTTGTTAGACACTTTGAATTAGTTTCTTCCCAACCATCGGTGACCCATGCCAGAGATTATGCACTATAGTAATCTAGTCTCTAGTCTTAAGGGGAAAATGACATTGCCTCCTCTCCTCCATGGGGTACACCAGAAGGACTCAGTAGGGAAACCACACTAAATGAATGAATCCCTATCTCAATATAACCTGTAGCCCATGGAATTAAGACTGCAATTCCCTGGTCAGAGAGGAAAATAAAAATGGAGACATGTATTAATCTGATTGACAAAGATCTGTCCTTGTAAGTAATGTTACAGGAAACGTCTTCCTAGCATCAACCCTCATAATCAGTGTAAACAGATTTATATTTACTTTTCAATCATTTAAGATTTTGAATCTATAGAAAGCAATAATTCATAGATTATAGTTCACAATTGTATTATACTAGCATAAGCTATATTTCTCAGCAATATCTTAATTCTATGCTACTGGATAAATTATTGATATTGAAAAGTTTTCTTACACCCAAGAGGAGATGATTGATTATGCTTTTTGCCATAAAATCATAATATAATCTGTTGTCAATTTCGGGGGTATTAAGAGAGAAAGGATGGGGTATAGTCTGACATTCAGGTTGCAGCTTGGTGATCTCTTTTGTTGCCACTGAAGAGATACATAGTTCACTGAAGGCAGGACACAGGCTCACACCCTGAGAGGCATTGCAGCTGTCAAGACACATGAAACTACACTAGTCTCCTGAGCTAGAGGAACCACATAGAGATTCCTGCCAGCACTGAGATGTTTACAAGGCCACTATATCTACAAAACTTCCCACCCACTGGCCTGAGATATTCCTGCATTTGACATCATGGCATGTGTTTCGTGAGTCTGAAGAGAACTTTATAGATTGGTTTCGGATCTATGGACTAATATCAGACTTATGGATTTCATCTGCACTGGGCTGGAATTTTTTTCTTAATGTACAATTACTCTCTCTATAAAATCCTTTCTTTTATTAATTATTATTGCTTTTTATTTTACTGGGGGTTCATACAACTCATCACCAACCATCTACCCATCCATGTGTCAAGAACATTTGTCCATTTGCTGTCATCATCATTCTCAAAACATTTTCTTTCTACTTGTGCCCTTGGTATCAGCTACTCATGAGTGTCTATGAACTTGTTGCTCTAGTCTACTCAGACTAACACAAGACCATTAAAGTAAACCTGAGTCATACATAACCCAAAGGCAAGCTGCTAGATTCTGGGCTCCCACTTAACTCTAGCCCCAATCCAAGTTCTTATGTGATGAGTCTGCTCAATCCTCTCTTTCAATGAAGATAAGGGTGTGATAGCAAATGATGGTAAAGAAAGCAGATGGTGCCTGGCTATCACTTGGAATAGTGTCTGCATCCTTTCAAGCTTGTGTTCAAGCAAACAGCCATCTAAAGGAGACATCAGTTCCACGTGGAAGAAACACATCATCTTGTGTGATCCCAACACAGCAAGTAGCAAAACTCAAGTATGATGAAGGGAAAGGTATTAGAGTTTAAAATGGGAACACTCAATTTGTAGAGGACTAAGAAGGAGAGTGGGACCAGGTAGGAAATCTACCTGCAAGTTGCCTATTCAGATTAAGCGTCTGGCAGATCCCCTCTGCTCAAAGTTAAGGGGCACAAGCATATTTAATATTAGTTAGATATAGTTTGTACTTGATTATAGTAGATGAAACTGGAATAATGTGATACCCGGTCAGTTGACCTCTTTCTTTACCTACCCTTAATTTGCTCTAGGTTTAAATATTTCTGTCTTGTTCTAAGACAGAATTTTTCTCTGTGACTTATCTTAATATAGCCAATCATCTTTTCTTTCTCCTCCACTCCATGATCCCTTTCTAATTGCTTCTACTATGCTTCCTCATTTATAGAGAACAGAAAGAGTGGAATCATAGAGACAGTGATGGATGTTATAGCTTATTAGGGATAGGGAAAGAGGGTTAAATGAAATTTAGGAGCAAATAATGAAAAAAAAGGAGGTGAGAAGGTGCACTAAAATTGCTTGTGACATTTTGTGGGTTTTGTTTTTATTTTTATTTCTAATTGAAAACTGAATCTTTGAGAAAAGACCAACAAATTGCCCAGAGGAAATATCTCTATCATGACAATGTACTTGCTCATATTTCAAGGGCAGAAAAACTGGTCCTATTGGAATTGTGTCGGGGAGCCTCACCCCAGTCACCCTACAGCCCTGATTTTGTCTCTTATAGCATCATTCTGTTCCCCAAACTCAAAGAAAGTTGTAAGAGAAGATTATCGGAGTACTTAAAGGAGAGAAAGAGATGGAAACACCTCCTTCAGAAATGTATATCTCTATATGGAGAACATGCCAAGAAACAACTTCATGGTTTTGTATAATAAAAATATTTTATTAAACATTTATACAATGTTGTAACAATATTTTAACTTACTTTTGGGTTTCCAAACTTCCCTTAACATAAAGAGCAAGTAACTTCACCTCTGACAGATCATTTAGTGCTTATACCATCAGAGATTTCTGCTCAAATTCTAAATTTTAAAAATCTGATTAAATATATATGGGCAGATAGACAAATGAATAAGTGTGTGAAAAGTTAGAATTGGAAGACATACAGCCAGAATGTTTATTAGAATATTAAGATTTTTCTTACTTTATGTTTCTTTGAATATTAAGACTTTGACTCATGTTCTCTGGACACGTCATCCAGAGGGCTGTAGAAGGGCTTCATAATGGTAAAGAAGAGAAAGTGAAAAAAGGAGGGATACCTTAAACTCAATGGTTTGACAGAAAGACGCCAACAAGGGGCTCAGACACAGGAATGATGGGGAAGCTGGCGCAGGAACAGGCAGTGTTTCACTCTGCTGTACGGAGGTTTGCTCTGAGGGAAAACCATCTCAAAGGCATGGACTAGCAGCTGTGCACCCCAGAATCTGGGGAATCAGTAGACATCACAGACTCCTGACACCAGGATTGTGAAAGCTGGGGCATGATATTTGCTTTGCGGGACATGTGCATGGGGTATTGCAGTCAATTGCTAGGTGCTGTCAAGTAGGTTCTGATTAAAAGCAAACCTCGGAACAACAGGATCCAGCCCTGTCCAGCTGTACTCCACCTTCACAGTTGCTGGCACATTGAGGCCCACGGTGGCAGCCCCTGTTTCGGTCAGTCTTGTTGTAATGGCCCCTTGACTTGAACCAGTGCGATGTCCCTTTTCACAGATTGGTTTCTCCTGACGTGTCTAACAGACTGGAGGTACATCATCACCTCTGAGGAACACTCACGGAGGCAGTACTGCCTCCAAAACAGACCTGCTCATTCATTTAGCAGCCTATGGGATCCTCAGTACCCTTCACCAGCACCTCAATTTAAATCCATTCATTTTTTCCCTATTTTAGCTAAGAGAAATGTATTCTACTTAATTATATGACATTGTCCCTTCGCATGCAGAACCACGAGTGTATTTCATTCATCTAAACAGTATATTGAATGACAATTTAAAGTCAGGTTCACCCTAAGAAGGTTAGGAATTAGGCTTATGTTGTCTTTTTCTCTTTCTTTTTTTTTCTTATCCAACCTAAGAAATTTCTGGGTCACTAAGGATAAAACCACTTGGGTTTAATTCTATTTCCAGGTAGTTAAGCAATATCTGAAATGCCAAACCGTTGAAATTCGACTTAACTTAAAAACTGTGCCCTGAACACTGTGCAGGCTAATGGTCTACTTCACTCTGCTCTCTAGTAGATTGCTCTCGTTGCCTTTCTCTTCCTTTATCAAGTAACATTTCTTCTAGGTGAGCACCCCTGCAAGGTCAGGCAGGGAGAGTGGCCTCATCCATTAAGGTGACACATTTAATAGCCTCTGACAATATTCATTTGTGGCTGAAATGAAGCATTTCCAGACCATAAATGTGTGACACTTTGATATTACATTGCTGTTAACACTGTGATCCACAAATGTAGACATTTTGGCCAAGGATGCTGAAACCTCTCTCAAAACAATGCATTTGAAACCAGAGAGGATAACACCTAATCCACTTGAGCAAACCCTTTCCGGCCTCATATAAATACAACAATAATATCAAGAATGAGCTCTAAAGCTCCCTTAGAGCAGTGTGAAGTAGAAAGGATATGAATTACAAAAGAGTGAGAGGTTTTAATATTCAGTTTATTTCTAATATTAAGTAATAAGTATTGAAATATTAATCTATTTCTACTACTGACTTCAGACTCAAGAGGGAGACATTTAAATAGATAGCACTCACAAACTGAAAGACAAAAAGGAAGGCATGCACAGCATGATGAAGGGGCACCAAAAAATCGCATTTAGTCCACAGTGAGGAGTTCATGAAATGCTTCCAAAAGGACATGGACTGAACCGGATAGAGGAGAACCAACACCATCAGCGCATGTAAACTATCACATGCATTATTTCCCCAACCCATGCAACCCCCTCAAGAAACTTCCCTCCCACACATTCTCCCCTGACTCATCAGTTTCCTAAGCACATTATTTATTTGAGTGCATTGCATTTGAGAAGATATGGGGATAGCCACTCAAGTGAAGAAGTGAGAGCAGAGAGGGGCTTTGATAAAGAGCCCATGGAAATAAAACCAGTGGAGGATCAGGAATAATCCAAGCAATGCATAATGTTGGGATATGAAACTAGAGTCAAACAGCAGTCAAGTCTTGGAAGGCTGAGTGTATGAGTGTCATATGAACATTCTCAGAGTTTATCTCAAAAAGAATCAAGCATCTACAGTGAGAGCTAGTGAGCAGATAAAATATTTCCTGATGAAACTATGTTCCAAAACATATTGCCAAATTCCCATCACTGGCTCTGCAGAGAAGATAGCATAATCATGAAGGTCGTTTTTCCAGGGTGAGGATTCTCCATTGCATTCTTACTATGCTGACCCTTGCAATTTCCCCAAATGCGAGAAATCAGATTGCATCATGTGTGGTAGTGGGGGCTGTGCTCACACTCTCCTCTAAAAATTAAATGAAGTAAGATTATCGAAATAGTTGAGTATAAATAAATAAACCCTCTTCATTGTTTAAGGATGAGAAATCCACCACCCAGAGATCTGTGAAAGCAGTGACTGGATGAATAGTTAACCTAACAGCATGGACAGGAAGATTTTGGGGGAATAGGGACTCAATAGCAATTGGTACAAGAAGGAAGATGTTCAAAATATGATTGTGGTGATGATTGTATGACCTTTCTTAATATGATTGAACTATTGAAATACATTGCTTGGCAATTATATCACAATAAAATTATTATAAGTAAAACCAACTTAATGTTTCCTGACAGTATTTCCCAAATGATGCATGGTCATGGTGTAGTGGGTACATATTGGACTTCGATCAGCACCACCACCAGGGGGGTAAACTTTCTACACCCATGCAAAGTGAAAGTCTCCAGAACTCCATTTGACATCCATGAGTTGGTTGATTCTATTGATGGTATATGATTGTTTTAGAGTATAACAAAAGACACATGTAGTTGTCATATATCCTCTCCTTGTCAAGTCCCTTCTTCTTTTCCTGCTTTATTATCTTAGCTGTTGTTGTTGTGGAGTCAGCTCAAAATCATGGAAAGCCATGTACAACAGGAACAAAATGTTGAAAAGTCTTGCATCATCATCATAACTGTGGGTACATTCAAGCCTAGTGTTGAAACCTCTGTGTATTATGAGTGCCTTCTGACCTAATGGTCCACATTTTCAAAAACAAGATTGGACAGCATGTTTTGTGATCAACAAGATTTTCAATAACTATTTTTTTCCAGAGGTAGAACTCCATGATTTTCATCCTATTCAATCTCACTTTGAAAACTCTCCCAAAACCTTCCCATCAAGGGTGACTGTGCTGATATCTACATGCTGCTGGTACAGCTTCTATAATTATAGCCATATGTAGACCAGCACAGTACCACAAACTGACATATGAGTGATGCTGTCTCAGCCAGATCCTGTAGATCTCTCTCTTTTGCTGACTAGGACAGTATTACATTTCAACAGAGAATATATATATATATATATATATATATATATATATATATGCTATTGCAGTTAAATGGAAACATTTCCACTTACCAAAATAATATGTACATTCAAATTTATAACTGCTTCTTCATTGATCGATGCAAGTTGTATATGGCATAGCAAAAATGTTTCACCCCTCTGGTCCCTGTGCATCATCATCTTCTGTGACTTCCATTGGAGTTCAGGAACTCTTTGACCCTTCTGCTTCTCCAAATCTCCCAGCCAGCCCAGTGAGTGTTTCTTGAGAACTCACTGCAGTTTACTCCTATTCCAATTGGTGACTTACTGTGAGTCAGTTTTGACCTATCTCATTCCAATGAGTGCCAAAAACATTGCACGGAGATTTTTTAGATCAAGGAGATGGTCTTACCATCTGTCTTTGGATTAGAGCTAATGAAGATGATCTTATAGATTGAATCATTACTAGGTATCAACTATAGATTTAATAATACAATTCAGAGGCCAAGGTTGAATCAAAGCAGTAACTATTGGGCTAAAATCAGAAATACCAGTTCGGAAATGTATAGCAACGGTTTTGGTGAGATATGGAAGGGATAATCTTAGATTTTTATCAAAGGGCACAGGGAAATCTTGAGAGTTTATTAGAAAGACATATGCAAAATTAAAGACTGCACTAATGGTAAAAAGGTGAGAGTAATTTCACCATTGCAGAAGGAGACCTTCTCCACCATGGCAGAAGGAGACCTTGTGGTAGAGTGGGTTATTCTGCAGATCACAAGGTCAGGAATTCAAACCCATGAGCTGCTCCCATGAAGAAAGGTGAAGTTTTCTGCTCTTGCAATGTTTTGCACACTTGGAAACTCATAGTGGAAGTTCTGCCCTATGCCAACTCACTATGAGTTGGGATTAACTAAATGGCAGTAAATGAGTTAGTCATGGCATTGGGCCAAATCACTCTGCAAGAATAGCAAGGATGCTCCTGAAAGAATCCCACTGAAAAACCTTACCCCATCAACTCTGCAGCCCCAGTCTTGCTCCTATAAACCCCGTTAAGTCCCCACATTTAAAGCCAACTTAAAAGAAAGACGTTTTGAGTCTTTCAGGGATGCCAGATCTTCAGTTGATATGGTATAAACTGAAGAACACAGAACTCTTCTGAGAAGCAGTGCAATTCCTAGGGGTCATCAGGTTGAGTCCTACTTGTATTGCCCTTATGTAAAATATAATAAGACTCTGTCAACCCTGTACCTTCCTCCCAGTCATTATCTCAGCCTAGTGTTTGTGTCCGTTGTTGCAACCATTATGATAGTTGAAACTTTTGAGGACCATCCTCTTTTTTTTGGTCTGATGCCCCTCCCCACTTTACCAAGCATAATGCCCTAATTCAGGGACTGATCTCTTCTGATAATATGTTCAAAGACATGCGATGAAATCTCACCATTCTAAAAAACTTTCTGGTTGTACTTTTGCCAAGACATTTGTGGGTTTGGGGGTTGGCTTTTATTTGGCTTTTGTAGGGGAGATCCACAGTACTTTCACCTCCTTTGCCAACACTATAATTCAAATGATTCAATAATTCTTCAAGTTTGCTTTCTCATTCATTGTTTTACTTTCACATGCATGTGAGGCAATTAAAATACCAATACCATGTCTGATATCAGGGTCCCCTTTGCCCTGGAAGTTTCATCCCTGCTCTTCAACACTTTAAAGCAGCCTTGTGCAGCAGATTTGCCCAATGTTATGTATCCTTGTTTCGTTTGACTACTGTTTCCATGAAGATCGACTATGATACAACCAAAATTAAAGCCTTGACAACTTCATTGTTTTCTCAGTTCATCATGATGTTGTCTGTTGGTCCAATGGTGAGAAATTTGTTTTTCCTCATGTTTTGGTATAATTCATAAAGAAAACTCCAGTCCTTGGTCTTCATCAACAAGTGTTTCAAAGCCTTTGAGATGTAATTAATATGACCTTCTACCTATAATCCATTATATATGACACATTAGAAATGGGGCTATGATCTTATTTTGGAGGGAATTCTCTGTAACAAGGTTAAGATCATATCCTGACCTTAGTAGAGAATATGAACCAAATCACATCTTTGTTTCATTGGAGCTATCTTGAAGATTATTTTATTAGAGGGTAGGACTTAAAGCACTATCCTTCATTTTTCTTGGTGTTATGGTGGACTAAAAAACAAACCAAACCTCCATCAAACCTTCCTCAATATATAAGAGGCCTCTGGGACAGAGTAAAATAATAGGGCAAGTGGAATGGACACTTATTTGTCTGAAGTGGCAAAGGCTGCAAAAACCAGTTGCATCAGAGATTTTGACATGGAGGCTCGGAGGAACAGAGAGCCAAGACCACAGAGTATCTTTTCATTTTTGACTGGACTATGGGACTATGTAACAG
>PVJH01035461.1:0-19610 GCA_004026705.1 Nesogale talazaci
AGATATGCAAGGACAATAATAAGCATAAAAATAAGACACAGCAAAACAAAATAACAAAAGAAAGCAAAAAACAAAATAGCAACCAAAAAAGCCCACGGCAAAGAAAAGGCTATAAATAGTTCCAGGTCTGTTTGTCCAAGACTTTTAGGGGTGCTTTCCTGTCAAGTCTGATGGGGTACTGTGTCCTGGCCCCAAAATGTATTTTTGGTGTTCCCCAGGGACTTCATTGCTTTGCTCCCCTGGTTGCTCTCTTGCATCCCCTTAGTGTTCTGCCCTAGTGTGGCGGGGTCACACCGGGCACAGCTCCAGCACTGTCCTAGTCATGTCCCTTGAAGTGCTATGGGTCTGTGAGGGATGTCATATCTCGTGATGGGGTCAGTCCTATGGTATTCTCTGTCTATCGGCTGTTCTGAGCATGTCTTTAAATTCACTACTCTTGGGCTGAGCCCCGGTGGTGTAGTGGTTGTGCGCGGGACTGCGGCCCACTGGGACGGAGGTTCAATTCCAGCAGTGGGGCTGAGCCTCCTACTCCCACCACCGGAGAGCAGTGATGCCCCCCTCAAAAAAAAATTCACTACTCTTTTCTCCTGGGGTCCTTAATCTACTCTTAACCCCTCGCTATTAATCTACTATTAAATGAAAATATACATTTCCATTTTAATGGTATTTTAAATCTCTAGAAGTTCAATTTTGTTTCATCTCTATCTCTCCTTAATGTGCTCGTATTTTTGTTTACATTCCTGAACATATGGACTATAATTATAAAAATGATTTGAATGTCCTTGCTGCTAATTTGGCCAGCTGTATTCTTTCTGTTTCTATTGATTGATTTTTTTCCCCCTTTATCATGAGTCATCTTTTCCTGATTCTTGTGCATGCCTACAATGTTTTGCAGGCTCCCTGGGGAGTTTGGAGTCAGGCTATTTCTCAAGGTAAGCAGTTCAAATCCACCGCCCTGGTGGATGAGGCTTCCTGTTCCCCCCGGGGAGATGCCCAGCTGCGGAAAACGGCAGGCGCACTTCTCTTCTCGCCAGAACTGACTTGATGGCCGTGAGTCTTTTATTTTATTTTTCCTCCTTCTTTGATACATTTTGCCAGGTAACTGCTGATGGGATCATTTTGGTGGTGGTGGGGGTGTGTATATTTGTATTGCTTCCAGTATTCGTCAGCATTGTCTTGGATGCCCTTCAGTAACTTGGGAGGGGTCCTTCTGACACTTGCTTCTGAACTTTGGTCATTGGTATCAGAGTCGCCTATGGATTTGCATTCACCTTTCTTCTTGAATGGGGTGAGACCTTTCTGAGTGTCCTCCCTCCTGCCTCACCTCTTGCAAGGTTTTCTCACCCTCATTGGTGAGAACATAAACTCTCTCTAGCTGTATGCGAGCTTCAAGATTAACCCTTCTCCTTCTCTCCCACCCCTTCCCACTCCTTTGTGGTGATTCTTTCCCCCTGTCAAGATCCTTCACACCAGTGGAATTGAAAACAAGAGGGGTCTCTTAGCTGGTCAGAGTTCTCTCTCTCTCTCTCTCTCTCTCTCTCTCTCTCTCTCTCTCTCTCTCTCTCTCTCGGCAGATTAAATCTACTGCCTTCGAGTCTGTTCCAACTCATAGTTACCCTGTGAGATAAAGACAGATCGGCATCCTCCCACCCCCCAATATTACAGGAGCAGACTACCCCATCTTTCTTCCAGGAAGAGAATGGTGGTTTGAAATGCTGAACCTGTGATTAGCATCTGCACACGTGCCTTGTATTTGTCCCAGTCTTTCTAAATTTGCAACTCTGCCCCCAACTGGGAGCTCTTACAATCTTCCCTCCCTGTGTTGTAGCCTGGAAATCCCAAGAAGCAAGATGGGGCAATAATAGTCTTTACCTCACTCTTTCTCTTCCCTCTGGGATGACTGACCTGCATCTGTGGCCCAATACCTATAAAACATTCCACATTTATTAATGATGCATTGGTTTTTAGTTGTTTCAGGCAGGAGACTAAATTTAGCCTTTGTTACGCTATCATGATTGGGAGATAAAATCCCTCCAGAATCCCTCCAGTATTGAAGCCAATACTTGGTATAAATAGTTTTATCACTTACTTGCATAATAAGGCTTACCAAAATTAGTGTTTAGCACATACCATTTATTTGCTGTTGATTTTAAGCTGACATTCTGGGTGGAGCTGAACTGGGTAGTTCTTATGTAGTGGCAGCTGTACTACTCAGGTGTTTAAGGTCAGGAGACAGCCCAGCTTTAGGCTAATTGGTCCAGGAAGGCCTCACTCACCAGGCTGGCAGATGGTTCTGGTCCTCAGCTCAGTTGTGTTTTAAATCCTAGCCTTGATTTCCATCACACTTTATTAATTCAAGCACATCACAAAGCTAGCCCAGATTCTAGGAGTAGGGAAATGAACTCCACTGATTGTTGGAGCATTGAAATTGACTTGATGGCAGTGGGTTGTTTTTATTTAAAACACACACACATTTTTATTATTATGGAGAGGAAGATTCTGTAGGTTGTACAAATGGTTAACACACCCAGCAGCTCACCAAAAGGTTGACAGGTTGGTTCTATTCAGGAATACCTGGGATCTCCTTCTGAAAAACAAACCCAACACCAATCGGAAACTCCATGGGACACAATTTTACTCTGACACAGGTGGGACCCAAGGGAATCCGAATGGACTCAGGGGTAACTGGTAATTGTTAGAGGGAGACCTAAAGTCACATAGCTGAGCAGCGTGAACAGAGTCGTTCACCGTTGTAGCCACCATTGTAGCACTCTACTACAGTAGTCAACAAAATAGGTATTTCAGGATTGATCTTTTGTTTTGAAATCAGCTTCTGGGGTGGAGGAAAGCCTGCTATAAGGAAAGGACTATTTATTTTGACTCAACAGTCTTCTTGTGGGAGGCTAGCTCACCAGGTCTTTGATCTGAGCAATAAGCTGTCACTATGTAAACCAGAGAAACTGCTGGACTGAAAGGGGCTAGGTGACTGTCTATATCCCTTCCTGCTTTCCAGTCCCCAAAGAGGCTATGTGTTTGTGTGTGGAGGGAGAGAAGAGAAAAAACAAGAGGGAGGGAGAAAAGGAGAAGAAGGAAAAAAAATAGCACTTGTTAAAAAACTATTTGGAAAATATGCAAGAAGCATTTTTTTTTAGTTCCATATAACAGAAATTTAACATAAAACTGGCTCAATTAACAGAGAAATCCAGGCTTATAATAGACATGTTGCATGGTTGGGTCCTGTGTTCAAACAGTATGATCAGAACAACTTCATCTTTGGGTTCTCTTTTCTTCTGAATTAGCTTACTCCTACATTTGATCTTAGTCAAAAGGCTGAAAAGTGATTGGATTGGCAGGTGCTCTACTTATTAGGGAAAGGTGGCTCCCAGAAATTCCATATTTATACCTTCTGCCTTAGCCACACAAAAGAGACCGTTTTCTTCACAAAATTCTAGAGCATATGCCAACGTGTGGCAAGGACATCGGATTCTGCCTTGGCTATCAGAAAGAATAACAGCTGGCATCCTAAACGCTTCTCTTAAAAAAAAGCAGACATCCAAGTGAGGTGTCAGTTAAGTGCACACGAAAGCAGCACACCAAGGACTGTAAATAAAACCTAGGACCTGGGAGGGAATGGCATTAGAGCTTACATTTTAGCACCCAGTTTGCTAATAGCTGTGGATGATGGTAAAAGCCTGAAATCCATTTGTAAGGTTTCCACATAGGTCAAGATTTCAGAACGTGAATAGGCCTTTTTTTTTTTTTTTAAGGCATCACTGGCCTCAGGTGGTGGGAGGAGGAGGCCCAGCCTTTGCTCCTGGGAGCCAGAATTGAACCTCCGTCCCAGTGGGCCGCAGTCCCGCGCACAACCACTACGCCACCGGGGCTCAGCCCTAGGCTTGTGTTTAAGCATGGGACCACTCACTAACTGCAAGGTCAGCAGTTTGAAACCACCAGGCATTCCCTGGGAGAAAGACGGGGCTTTCTACTCCTGTAAAGAGTCTTGGAAACCCACAGAGGCAATTCTATGCTGCCGACAGGGTTGCTGTGAGTCAGCATAAACTTGATGGCAGTACGTTTTTTTGTTTTTCTTTTTTGTTTTTGTTTTTGTTTTTGGGGCATCACTGCTCTCCGTTTTTGTTTTTCTTTAAATCAGACAGAGTGCATTAGAAAGTGATCATTGAAGATGTAGTCCATTTAAAAATTAACACCATATCATTTGATCTCACTTTTGACCCATTTTAAACGGCTTTAATTAAAAATCATTTTATTGACAGCTCTTACCACTCTTTGGGCATCACGGCCCTCTGGTGGTCATGGGAGTTACCCAGCCTTGCTGCTGCTGGATTCGAACCGCCAAGCCAGTGGGCCGCAGTCCTGCACTCAACCACTAAGCCACCAGGGCTCAGCAGCTCTTACCACTCATATCACCATTCATACATCATATATCTATTGTGTCCTGCACATTTGTACATATGTTGCCATCACTATTTTCAAAACATTTTTTTCTACTTGAGCCCTTGATATCAGCTGCTCATTTCCTCCCTGTCCCATCCTCCCTCCCTCATGAACCCTTGATAATTTATAAATCCCACTCCCCATATCTTACACTAACCACTGTTTCCCTTCGCCCACTCTTCTGTTGTCCACCCCTGAGAAAGGAGTTATATGTAGATAAAGTGTGCTTATTTTGGAGTGGGGGGGCAATCACTGCACTCTGGTGGGAGTAGGAGGCCCTGCCTTGCTCCTGGAGAGCTACTAATGGATTTGAACCGCCAACCCAGTGGGCCACAGTCTCGCACACAACCACTACGCCACTGTGGCTCAGCCACATTCTAATTCTGAATGTTTTCTATTTTTTTTTTAATGAGGGTTTTCCCTGTTTTCTACAGTTTTTCAAATGAGGGTTTTCCCTGTTTCATTCTGTTGGTGGTACTTGTTTTTGTGTGTTAGTGTCGGGGGTATGTTTTCCTGTGTGTGAAATCTGGGTAAGGTGAATCTGCAGAGAGACAGTTACTGTGTTGATCATTTCTCAGGGGTTTGGCTTTTATCCAACAACAGCTGCAGCGGTACATTGACCGGGAACAGCCAGAAGTTCAGGCTGAATGCAGAGGAGGATCTGGCACAAGGAATAGCACTGCTGGTGTCAGATGAATCTTGATTCAAAGCAGAGAGTTCCAGAAAGCTGTTACCTGTGTTTTATTGACTATGCTAAGGCACTCAATGATACACATCATAAGAGACTATGGATAATCTCGAGAAGAATGGAAATTCCAAAATATTTCATTTTGCTCATGTAGGAGCTTGTACAAGAATCAAGTGGCAGTTGTGAGAATATATTAAGGACATACTGTATGGTTTAAAATCAGGAAAGGTGGGCTGAGCCCCGGTGGCGTAGTGGTTGTGCGCGGGACTGCAGCCCACTGGGATGGAGGTTTGATTCCAGCTCCATGAAGCAAAGGCTGGGCCTCCTACTCCCACCACCTGAGGGCAGTGTTGCAAAAAAATCAGGAAAGGTGTGTGATAGGGATGATTCCTTTTATGATACTTATTCAAACCGTATGCTGAGAAAATCATTGGGGAAGTTGACTTATATGAAGAAGTATGTAGCATCAGGATTGAATCAAAGATTTTTAACCACCTGGCATATTCAGATGACACACCTTGTTTTCTGAAAGTCAGGAGGACTTGAAGTGTTTGCTGATGAATTTCAAAGATTGCAGCCTTTAGTATGGATTATAACTCAATGTAAAGAGGACCAAAATCCTCACAGATGGACCAATAGATAACATTATGATAAATAGAGGAAAGGTCAAAATTGTCAAGGATTTTGCCTGGGTTTTTGGGAGTCGAGGGGATAGTGAAGAGAAGTGATGGCGAAGGGTATCCAGATTACGTCAGAGGCTGAAAAAAAGAGTCTGAGTAGACTGTGGGTTGAGGGAGTGGGGCAGTTTGGAGTTGGGGAAGTCTTGGAGAAGTCTGAGCTGCCCTGGGCCTGCAGGAGATGCAGGTGGAGGGTGGGAGGGGGTGAGGCAGCAGGAGAGACAGCGCTCCCAGGGAGTCAGAGAGGGAGGCTGTTTTGTGGGTAGTGGGAGATAAGGAGAGTTTGGAAGAGGGGTTCAGAAGAGGCCACTGCAGGCGATCAGGCAAGGAAGACCAGGACTGGGCAACAGAGAAGGATGACGGGGAGAGCAGGGAAGGAAAGAACCTGAACGCACAGAACCTCAGACCATCTTTAGGTTTGGTGACACAAATTGTCAAGGTTGCAGACAATGTCTGCCCAATACAACCCATTGTCCAACTAGTATTGAGGCCACCCTTGGTTACAGAAGAAGACCAGGCACTTAGGGGCTAAGTGGGAGAGTCCTGCACTCTCTGAGCAGGAGGGTAGAGAGTGAGCTTTCCATGGCCTCTTAAACTGCAAGGGGCATGGACGGAGGAGAAGGACGTCTTCCGGTCCTCGTCCACACCCGTCAGTCAGGAGGTGGCCCAGTAACTCTGAGAGGCATCCCAGTCAGAGTTAGGGGCCCAGTGGGAGAGCCCTGGACTCCCCAAACAGGAGGGTTCCCCGGCATGGGCCCACAGCTGCAGCCGGTAGATGAGGAACCCAGAGGGGTGACAGTAAAAGGCACCCAGGAAGCTTGAGGGGAGAGGACCTGGATTTGTGGCCGGCTGAATCGAGGGCAGTTGAAGGCCTTTGTTCAGAGTGAGAAACTGAGGAAGATAATTCTGAGAGGAGGTTCTGCAGAGCTGTGGACCTGAAGTATCTGGAATTACGAGGCAGGAATCCCAGAACATAAACACAGACCAAGGGCTGGGGGGGAGGAAAATACTCACTGGTAGATGGAGTGAGTGATAGCTGAGAGGGCCTAGTTGGAGGAGAGGTGGGCGGGGTGTGTCAGACACTGCTTACTCCTCCCAGGTTTCACGCACCAAGATGAGAGGTAGAGACAGAGTCGCAGGAAGGAGACAGAACTCAGTTAGGGTTGAAGAGGATATGCTTTATTGGAGGTAGTGAAGGACTTTGGGGAAGAGAAAGAAGGAATAGCAGAGAGAGAGAGAGAGAGAGAGAGAGAAGCATCTTGAGCTCCTGGGCGGTTCTGCAGCACCAGAGTTAGGCCAGGGAAGCCGCACCTGGTATTGGGGCAGTGAGACATATATAGGGCTTGAGTCAAGGATGTATGTACCAATAAGGGGATAAGGCTTTCTGATGTTGCAGTTGCAGGGTCTGAGTCAGGATATGGTTTGTGACAACACAGATCCGCCTCCTAGAACCATGAGGGAAGAGACTGTGCAGACTCGACCCTGAGAGATAAGTTCTGTGAAGGGGCTGTGCCCTTCGGGGAGATAAGTTCTGTGAAATGCCAGAGGAAGGGTTTACAAAGTTCACCAGACTGTTCATCTCTTTTCTGGTGAGGCTGACACAAAAGGAGTGCAAGGAGCTGCCTGGTCCAGGGAACTGCCCAGTCCAAGGGGCTACCTGGTTCGACCCTGGCCCATACAGACATAGTTGAGTTCCAGCAAATCGGTGACCATCATGCTTTTTGAAAAACTGCCCTAGCCAAACATAAGAAACTGCTTTCTTTTGGTGGGAGCTCCCTACTTTAACCCTTTTGGAAAGGTTATTTGGAGTTCTTGCAACATGGCAGACACTGACAGCAAAGTACAATCTGAACTTGATCAAGATTTGGATGATGTTGAAGACGTAGAAGAAGAAGAAACCGGTGAAGAATCAAAAATCAAAGCGCGTCAGCTGACCCTTCAGATGATGCAAAATCCTCAGATTCTTGCATCCCTTCAAGAAAGACTTGATGGTCTGATAGAAACACCAACAGGATACATTGAAAGCTTGCCTAAGGTAGTTAAAAAACGAGAGAATGCTCTTAAAAGCCTTCAAGTTGGGCTGAAGTGGTTGTGTGCAGGACTGGGGCCCACTGGGATGAAGGTTCAATTCCAGCAGCAGCTCCACAGCAGCAAAGGCTGGGCCTCCTACTCCCACCACCAGAGGGCAGTGCTGCCCCCCCAAAACAAAAGACCTCAAGTTAAATGTGCACAGACAGAAGCCAAATTCTATGAGGAAGTTCATTATCGTGAACAAAAATATACTGTTCTCTATTAGCCTCTATTTGATAAGCGTTTTGAGATCATCAACGCAATTTATGAACCTAGAAGAAGAATGTGAGTGGAAACCAGATAAAGAAGATGAAATTGCAGAGGAGCTGCAAGAAAAGGCCAAGGTTGAGGATGAGAAGAAGGATAAAGAAAAGGAAGACCCCAAAAGAATTCCTGAATTTTGGTTGACTGTTTTTTTTGGGGGGGCATCACTGCTGGAATTGAACCTCCGTCTCAGTGGGCTGCAGTTCCGCGCACAACCACTACGCCACCGGGGCTTAGTCCGAAATTAGTCACTTTTTATGTGAGCGTATAATCCCATGATCAGTGTTATACTTTCCTGGTGAAGCTATTAAAGATGATGATGATGGTGATGATGGTGAAGAAGCCGATGAGGAAGGGAAAGAAGAAGGAGCTGAGGAAAATGACCCAAATTAGGACGTGAAGAAGGATCAAAACCCTGCAGAGTGCAAACAGCAGTGAAGCAGGAAGGTCTACCCTCTGCTTCCCTGCAAAGGATGAAATTTACATCATTTGACAAGCCTGTTTCAAGTGTTTTTTGTTGTCTGTTTGCTTGCTTTCTGTTGTTTTTGCAGTCTAAAATAAAAATGTCATGCAATTTTAGTTCTTAAAAAAAAAAAGGAAATGATGGCAACGAATGTACAAATGTGCTTGACACAATGGGTGTCTGTATGGATTGTGATAAGAGCTGTAAGAGCCCCCAATAAAGTGTTTTTTTTTTAATGTTAAAGAGCTTCTAGGGCTGAGCCCTGGTGGCGTAGTGGTTGTGCGCGGGACTGCGGCCCACTGGGACGGAGGTTCAATTCCAGCAGTGGGGCTGGGCCTCCTACTCCCACCACCGGAGAGCAGTGATGCCCAAAACAACAACAACAAAAAAACAAAACAAAAACCAAAACAAAAAAAAGAGCTTCTAGCATGTGCTGGTACTGATTGACCTTGATTCATTCAGATACTCATTCTGGGGTACTTTTGTTAGTCAAGTTTTGTACGGTATATGTAATATTCACTGATAGAGTGGGTTCAACCTATAAGAAGTCAATGACAGAAACTGAAAACAATGTCATTTTTTTTTTTTTTTTTTAGGCATCACTGCCCTGGTGGTGGGAGTAGGAGGCCCAGCCTTTGCTCCTGTGAGCGGGAGTCGACAATGTCATTTCTTAATGGAACACTACAATGCTGTTTCCAAAAGAAAGAGGAATACGTGCTAGGTAGGATGAAATAAAACTCGTGCCCTCAGACTGCACTTCCCCCTGTTTTAGCCTTGTCACCACTCTATCTTCCCTTTAGATCCTGTAGCCAAAATGAAGGTAGTAAGTAGCCTGGGTCCATTTTTACAAACTGCTCACTCTTAGTGTCCTCTTCAGAGCTAGTAATTGCGTACTGGCCCTTGGAATAGCTCACCTTCTTTAGCTCAGAGGCTGCTGAGGGGTTCAGAATGCTTAAGAAGATGACTTAACTCTTAGGCAGTCCTGATTTTGCTATAAAAGTTCTCTAGTACTTTAAGCAGAGTTTTTGTCAACGCCAGGGACTCGGGTTGTTGCATTTGTAGCCAGAAACCTGGGGATCTCTGAAACGTTTTTCATGAGTATTTTCCTGTCCTGCTCAGTTCTTGAGGAGCCCTGGTGGGGGTACAGTGGTTAAGAGTGGCCGTTGCTAACAGCAGTTTGAAACCACCAGGAGCTTCATGGGAGAAAGATGAGGTTTTCGACTGCTGTAGGGTTGCAGGCTCAGAAAGCAGCAGGGGCAGTCCTACCCTGTCCTGATTCAGAATCAAGGTGATGGCAGTAATCTCGAGTTAATCATTTGTAAAATCCTATAGAGTCCTGCATGTCCAGACGACATTGCATTTTCTCCAAGCCTCGTGGTATAGTGGTTACAAGCTGGGCAATGATCTGCATGGTTGGCAGTTCGAAACCACCAGGAGCTCTCAGGGAGAAAGACTGGGCTTTCTGTTCCCGTAAACAATTGTAATTGGAAAAGCCCACAGGGGGTTCAGTAAGCATTGACTCATTGGCAGTGAGTTTGGCTCTGATTCCTACTCTATAACCAAACTGCCAGCTTATTTCATTGGTCTGGCTTCTCTACAGTCCATCTTCCATACTGCAGGCAGTGAGCATTCTAAAATATCAATAAATCCATGGCACTATTCATTTAAATCTTTCAAGTGGTTTCCAGACAAAGCAGCAGCTTCCCATCTTCCAAGGAGTTTTCTACTGCCCATATAGTTTCACTGATCTAGAAGGCCTTTATCCTTCTGTGTCCTTCCCTTGTGTTTGTCCCACACACACAGGCTTACCTGACCTCTTGTCTTCATCTGAGCTTCTACAGCATCTCATTCATATTGCAGTACAATAATAGAAGCTTCATGAGAACAGAAAGCTTTGTGTAGTTTGCTGTTGCCTAGAATAGCATATCGCAGGAGTCAGATAAATATTTGATAAATGACTAACATGTATTAGAGTAAAACAATCCCTGATCTTGTGCCCTCGCCCTGAGAGCAGGAATTTTATAAAGCTGAGTTTGACACTTAGCATTTCTGAGCAGAAGACTCTGATGTGAAAGGTAGGCCAGCTGGACAGCTCTCTCTCACCTTTAACACATCAATAGGGAATGATCGGAAAGGACTTTGAATCCTTGAATGGGTAGCTATCAATGTACACTCAAGAGCATTTTTAAAGTTGACCCTCACAGAACATTTCTTGCAACATTTCATCAACTGACACTGTGAAATAAAACCTTAAATAATAAACCACAGGGGGCTGAGCCCCGGTGGTGCAATGGTTGTGTGCAGGACTGCGGCCCACTGGGACGGAGGTTCAATTCCAGCAGTGGGGCTGGGCCTCCTGCTCCCACCACCGGAGAGCAGTGATGCCCCCCCCCCAAAAAAATAATAAACCACAGCTCACAAGAAGCTAGAATTATGGTGGCATGTCCACCTTTAGGAAAGATAAGTAATTCACTAGAGAATAGAACCAGGAACTATCCTAAGGTCAGGACATGTTCTGGCTGATTTAGCTGTCTTCATTTCTGTAGAACTCCACGATGAAATTTATTGATAACTCAGAGGATGGCCAGATCCCAAATCATCAGTGACAGAATCAGTCACAGGTATGTACTTAGAAAGGAAAAAGATAACTGACTAAAAGGGTTAATAAGTATTTGAGTGAATCACACACTGAGCATGATAATATTTGTCTGCTCAACCCACCCCGGTTCATGAGTAGTCTACTATGAATTGTTATCCTGCTTTGCCTGCATATGGATGGGAAAAACTCAGAATTTTCTGGTTTCTCCATATTCATCCTTTTCTTAAATATATAGAAGATTTTATTGGGGACTCTAACAGTTCTTAAAACCATCCATACATCAATTGTATCAAGCACATTTATACATATGTTGCCATCATTATTTTCAAAACCCTTTCTACTTGAGCCCTTCCTATCAGTTTCTCTTTATTTCCTACCTCGCTGCCCCACCCTTGTGACACCTTGATAAATTATAAATTATTATTAAGTCATATCTTACACTATCTGTTGTCTCTCTTCACCTACATTTTTGTTGTTCATCGCCCCGGGGGCAGATAGTTATTGTTGATCATTGTGATAAGTTCCCCCTTTCTCTCCCCACCTTCTCCTGCCCTCGTATTATTCCTGCTCCTATTTATTGTTCCTAAGGGGTTTATCTGTCTAGGATTCCCTGTGTTTCAAACTCTTATCTGTACCAGTGTATATGTTCTGGTCTAGCCAGATTTGTAAGGTAGACTTGGGGTCATAACAGTGGGGGGAGGAAGCATTAAAGAACTAGAACTGTGATTCTCAGCCTTCCTGATGCTGCGACCCTTTAGTGCAGTTCCTCATGTTATGGTGATCCCCCCAACCATAAAATTATTTTTGTTGCTACTTCATAACTTTAATTTTGCTACTGTTATGAATTGGACAACTCCTGTGAAAGGGTCATTTGACTCCCAAAGGGGTTACGACCCACAGGTTGAGAACCACTGAACTAGAGGAATGTTGTGTGTTTCATCAGTGCTGTACTACACCCTGGCTGACTTGTCCCTTCCTTGTGACCCTTCTGGGAAGGGATGTCCAATTGTCTACAGATGGACTTTGGGTCTCCACTCTGACTCTCCTTGTTTGCAGCAGTATTATTGCTTTGGGTCTTCTGTTGCCTGATACCTGATCCTGTCAACATCTCATGATCACACAGACTCATGTGCTTCTTCCATGAGGGCTTTGTTGCTTCCCTGCGAGATAGTTGCTTGTTTAATGTCAATCCTTTATGACCCTAGACACTGTATCTTGTAACAGCTGGGCATTATCAGCTTTCTGAACCACATTTGCTTATGCACCCATTTTGTTTTCAGCGATCATGTCAGGAAGGTGAGCATCACAGCATACTCATTCTTTAGGTCAGCATCAGGTTTGGGATTGCAACTAAGGAGGTGTGTTTTTGTTTTGTCACTAAAAGGAGAGTGTCACTTCCTATGTTTCTCTCATCAGATTCTTTTGTTAGTCCTAAGCTGAAAAGTTTGACCTTTTAGTCTCAGAGGCTACAACAAATAAAAAATGATGGATTTACCTGACTTGAAGAAATACTTTAAAAATGGAATTACTTAAGAGTGCCGTCAGTTGCAGTTCTGTTATTTTTAGCTCCTATTTACTTTCTTTCTTTTTTAAAATATGGAACGCTTCACGAATTTGCGTGTCATCCTTGTGCAGGGGCCATGCTAATCTCTGTATCGTTCCAATTTTAGTATCTGTGCTGCCAAAGTGAGCATGTTATTTACTTTCAAGGCAATGATGGAAGGCACATAGTTCTCTAGTATACAATCCCTATGGTTTTGAGATAACAGTAGGAAATAATACTGCTAAAAACAAAAGGTTGTTTGGAGAGATTACTGTTAAGTTATTGGCTTCTTTTGTATGTGGTTCCTCTTTACCTAACAGTAGTCATCATTTCCTGATCATATATAGGACACAGAGTTATGGTGTAAAAGCCTAATGGCAACTATGACAACTTTGACCTCTATAATGAAGTAGATGTTTCTTGTTTTAATCTTGCAGTTCTTCGATGGTCAACGAGCAATGAAACTCTTGCTGAGAGCTTTCAGTTTGCTTTAGGTCAACTGGCCTGTCGATGTTGGAACGTGGCATTGCGCTTCTTATGACCCCATTTTTGAGGCTTTTGAGAAGAATGATAGCTGGGCTCTAAATGTGGACATCAGGTACTCCTAGTGGGAAAAGCCTCCCGAGCCGAGCTGTTCACATGAATGTGACAAGATGGGTCTAAATTTAAACCGTGCGCGAAGGCTGTGATTTGTGCTGCTACAGAGAAACTTCCCAGACTGTCTAGATTTGGCCTCTAATCAATATGCTCTGCCAGGGAGAGATATTCCATTTTTTCTGAGAAAATGCCCACACATTTCAGCTACAAATAGTTAGTCATTTCTAAGCCAGAAAGAGGAGAGTCATCGTTTAATGTCCATATGGCATATGTTTCCTAGGCTTGTTTGGCATTCCTTTTAGACCTTTAAATCTTAGCCTGACAAGACCACTAGAGAGGTGAAGAAATGTGAACGTGTGTATCCTAACAGGATGTCCCCCGAGCCCCTCTGCTCTAGGATCTTATCACACGGGTGCGTCTGCTATATGGACTTTTTGTTTTAGGTCTTAAAGCCCAGAAAGAGGAACAACTGATTGGGAGTTGGGTATAACGCAGTGACGGTCAATGTCTAGAGTGCTCCTCTTTTAGAGTTCTATGGAACATACCTCTGGATAACATTATGCTGATGTCTGAGATTGGCATCAGAGCAATACAGGGGAGGGAAGTCAATGAGTTTGTAGATAGATGGTGCAGATGGGTTAGGAGGTGAGAGTTGTTGGGCCTTGGGGTTTACTGGTTTGTATAGTTTTTTTTTTTTTTGCATTTGAAAATAAAAAAAGCATAAACTAACTTCCTGAGGTATATATTCAATCAGTGACAATCCAATTCATCTCATTCCGTGAAAATGGCACACATCACTTCTGCAGACATGCCATTTAGAAGGGAGCCACAGGCTTGCTAACTGTCTCTGGGCATCACTGCATAGAGGACACAGGTCCTCAAACTTATTTGTTTACCACCCCCTTTGGGGAAAAAATTCCTCAGTAACCCCTGGGTAGTTAAAAAGTTGACCTATAGCCATAAACTAGGATAAAATATAGGTCTTTGTTTTAGCATGCCCCCACCCTTTCCCATCATTCCAGTCTCCCTCCCAACCCAGGGGTGCACACAGATTCAGGAAATTATAATATCAGGACAATGTTTCATTCCTATTTTGGCACAAGGAAAATTGGTATGATTTCTCTCATTGGGGTCCCTTAAAAAGAGCACCATTCTGCCTGGCTATCAAAAAATATAGCATCTGGGGTCTTAAAGGCTTGAAGATAAACAAGCGGCTAGCTAACTCAGAAGCAACCAAGCCCACATGAAAGAAGCACACCAGCTTGTGTGACCACGAGGTGGTTGAAGGGATCAGCTATCAGGCATCAAAGAACTAAAACTTATATCATTGTGAATGAGGGGGACTGCAGATTGGGGACCCAAAGCCCATCATCTGTAGGCAAATGGACATCCCCTTACAGAAGGTTCGTGGGGTAGGAGATGTGCCAGTCAGAGTGCAGCGTAGCAAGGATGAAGCATACAACTTTTCTCTAGGTCTTAAAGACTTCCTCCCCTACCCACCCTCATTCATGATCCCAATTCTCCCTTAAAAATCCAGCTAGAGGGCTGAGCCCCGGTGGCATAGTGGTTGTGCACGGGACTGCGGCCCACTGGGTTGGAGGTTCAATTCCAACTCCCAGAAGCAAAGGCTGGGCCTCCTACTCTCACCACCTGACGGCAGTGATGCCTGAAAAAAAAAAAATAAAATAAATAAAAATCCAGCTAGATCAGAGGATGTACACTGGTACAGATAGGAACTGGAAACACAAGGAATTCAGGACAGATAATCCCTTCAGGATCAGAGCTAAGAGTTGCAATACCAGGAGGGTGCAGGGAAGGTGGGGTAGAAAAGGGGAACCAATGATAATAATCTACATATAACCTCTTTTCTGGGGGACAGTCAACAGAAAATGGGTGAGGGGAGATGTCAGCAGTGCAAGATATGGCAAAATAATAATAATTTATAAATTATCAAGGGTTCCTGAGGGAGGGGGCCAAAGAGGGAGGGGGAAAATGAGGAGCTGATACCAGGGGCTCAAGTAGAAAGCAAATGTTTTGAGAATGATGAGGGCAACAAATGTGCAAATGTGCTTGACACAATGGATGTATGCATGGATTGTGATAAGAGTTGTAAGAGCCCCCAATAAAATAATTAAAAAAAAAAAAAGCACCATTCTATCCTGGGAAGTTTTGTTTCAAAGGGCATAGTTCTCATTGTTGTTATTGTTCTTGTTTTGTGATACTATTATTTATGCCACCTGGACTCACTGTCCATTGAGTCAATGGTGGCTTACAGAGACCTCTGTGGGTTTTTTGGACTGTTCTCTGTTTATGGAACGAGAAAGCCCAGTCTTTCTCCCATGACACTGCTGGTGGTTTTGAACTATTGACCATGCAGATCTCAGGTGCACTCGTAACCGCTAAACCACTGGCAACAATATGGTAATGTGTGGAGTATATGTCCTGGCAATTTCTTGGCAATTGGAAATATTTGAGACACACTGGTCTGGTCATAATGTCTAGTCATAATGTCTTTATCCTCACTGGGCAATACGTTTTGGCAAAGTCTAAGTTTATACCCTTAGGGATAATGAAAAGCTACACTGTCTCGAGTTGTCAACCGGCCAGCTGAGAGAGAAGAGAAAACTATCCATCTATGCCTTATCACTTAAGAGTGAAGGTGGGGGGCTGAGCCCTGGTGGCGTAGTGGTTGTGCGCGGGACTGTGACCCACTGGGTTGGAGGTTCAATTCCGGCTCCCAGGAGCAAAGGCTGGGCCTCCTACTCCCACCACCTGAGGGCAGTGATGCCTAAAAAAAAAAAAAAAAAGAGTGAAGGTGGAAGCCAAAATTGGGCATATGTAGCAACTAGCTTATGGATAAACAAAATGTGGCACAGGCATTCAGTGGAATACTGTTCAACAACAGAATGTCATGAATAGTTAAACCAGCAATGAAAGAAGAGTTTATCTGTTAAGACTTGTTCCTTAAGTCTCAGCGTCTACACAGGACACTTTATTATGACTTTAAAAAAGTCATAAATTATTCTTAAGAACTTGGAAGCAGTCATCTATGACATAGCCATTGGTCTGTCTTCTCTTGGAACAGCAGAGGAACAAGGAGTGCTAGCAATCAGAGGGGCAGTGAACTGTGAAGTTGCCTCTTTCCTAGAAAAACTGGATGGGGCCTCACTCCCTTTACTGACCTTTTTGATCAAACAGCCCATAGAAGAATCCTCATGAACACTGGGAAATACAAGACTGAATTTTAGATTCTTATGGAATCAAGACATTCTGGAGTCATTGTGCTACTTACATCATCTGTTATCAATTTGAGAGGAATAAGAGTGAAGGGGTTTAGTGGGGTATAGTCTGTCAATCAGGTGGCAGTTCGATGTCCTCATTTGGAGGTGCTAAGGAGATAAATAGCTGGCTGGAGGCAGGACACACGCTCACTCCCTGTGAGACATTCCTGTTGATAAGCCAGATGGCGATAGGCTGATAGCATTCAGAGGCTTGCAGCTAGAGGAGCCATGTGGAGACCACTGCCAGCGCTGAGATGCTTCTACTGCCACTGGATCCACAAGACTTCCCACCCACTGGCCTGTGATCTTCCTGTATTCAGTGTCATTGCATGTGTTTCATGAGTCTGAAGAGGACTTTATAGATTGGTATTGGATGTGGACTAATATTGGACTTATGGACTTGATCTGGGCTGGGTTGTTTTCTCAATATTCAACTTCTCGTATATAAAGCTCTTTCTTATATACATATTCATGTCTATGAATTTGTTCCTCTAGCCAACCCAGACTAACACAGTCATGAAGACTTAATAAACCCTTAAACTGTTGCCCTGAGATCATTTCAAAATTTTAAACCAAAAGTGTCCCCTGACATTTTTTTTTTTTTGGCATTTTTTTTTTGCCAGCCCCCGCTGGCATCTTTTTTTTTTTCTTTTTTTTTGGGGCATCACTGCCCTGTGGTAGGAGTGGGAGGCCCAGCCTTGCTGCTGCTGCATTTGAACCGCCAAGCCAGTCGCCTGCAGTCCCGCATGCAACCACTACGCTACCGGGGCTCAGCCGCCCGCTGACATCTTATAACCAAACAATAACTTACTTTAAGTAGTAGAGAATGTCTTTCTTGAGCATTATGTTCTTTTTTTTTAAGGGGGTGGGTGGGAATCACTGCCCTCTGGTGGTCATGGGAGCTATGAGCATTATGTTCTTTTAAGATAAAATTGACATCAGAAATTTGAAAGATCAAAATTGAAATATGAGCTATTTAAAGAAAAACTGTTAAAAGTCAATTTTCCATTGTGGAGATCAACAGAATATTTATTTACTTATTTAATCAACAGAATTTTGTGCCGATTGCTGAAACAACTAAATTCACGGACTCAGCTGTTGGAGAATATGTGAAATATTCTTTTTGTAGAAAATGTGGGGCTGAGCCCCGGTGGCGTAGTGGTTGTGTGCCAGACTGCAGCCCACTGGGATGGAGGTTCAATTCCCGCTCACAGGAGCAAAGGCTGAACCTCCTACTCCCACCACCTGAGGGCAGTGATGCCTTAAAAAAAAAAAAAGAAAATGTGGTATGTAGTAAAAATTCTAGTACCTTGCATCCACAAAAATGTTTAAATCGAATTAGTCTCATTCTGTTAAGATGGCATATACATGGGTGCATTCAATCACTGACATTATAGTTGCATCTATAAAAAGAAGTTACATTATATGTGTTACCTTCACATGTACACACACATGCGTAACTCATACAGCCTAGTAGAATGCATGAGTAAGCAGAGGAAAGAAGGTCACAAAGACAAGGGACCGCATATGCCTTAATCAAGTCTTGTCATTTAATTGAAAGTTTTCCTTTTGCTGACTCTATTTTACTTATATCCTTCTTCAAGGACTTGTTCTTCCTGATAACTTGTCTAAGTGCGTAAGATAGTCATCAATTCTTTCATTGTTCATAATTAACTATATACAGCTTTTGCATACATATGAGACAAATGAAGATACCATAGCTGGGATGAGGCACACCTTTTCTTTTTTTTTTAAAGGCACATCTTTTCTTCAAAATGACATCTTTGCTTTTTAACATTCTCGAGTTGTTTTGCAGAAGTTTTCTCACAATGCAACCCTCATTTGATTTCTGGACCATTGCTTCAATGAGGGCTGATTGTGGATCCAAATAAGATGAAGGCCTTGACCATGTCAATCTTTCCTCTGTTTATGACAATGGTGATTTTTGGTCCAGCTGTGGGGATTTTTATGTTCTTTCTTGTTGAGGTGTAATGCTCACTGAAGGCTATGACCGTGGTTTTTCACTACTGAGCAACATAGACCTTTCAGAGTCTTCTTCTGATCCTGATGCTGTATACTTTTACAAGCAATCCAATGTCTTAGATTACTTGCTCATTGCGCAGCTTGAATAAATGTAATGAAAAGGCGTAACTTTGGCATACATAGTTCCTCACTTTTATCCATGTGGTAGCTCCTTGTTTGGTTCAAATGGCTGCCTCTTTGTCCATGTATAAGTTCTACATGAGCACAGACAGGAATTTTGGATTTCCCATTCTTTGCAGTTATTCATCATTTATTAGGACACACACACAGTTGAATGGCTTCACTTAATTTATAAAATACACAGATAAGCAGCTAGAGAGATAAGCAGGAAGAAAAAGGACAAAAATGAGTTATTTCAATGAGTGAATGTTGATTAACGATACACACTTCTTCCTGACTATAGTTTTCTTGGGCAATTATCCAACAGCATTCATCACTGTGCAAATATATCATTAGGCATATCATCCTGGGGTAGCACATCTTTCTAATTTTATCAGCTAATTAGGATTCAATGTTTATTTCTCCTTTGGTAAGCAAGGCATGGAAAAAACCAAATGATATCAGGTATCAAAGAATTAAAAATTATAGCATTGTAAATGAGGGGGAGTACAGATTAGGGACCCAAAGCCCATCTGCAGGCGGAGCGACATCCCCTTACAGAAGGGTTGTGGGGAAGAGACGAGCCAGTTAAGTTATAGTGTAGCAACAATGAAATAAGTAAACTTCCTCTAGTTCTTAGTATATGTGCTGCCAAAGCGAGCACTTTCCTCTAGTTCTTAAATCATTCCTCTCTCCCACTATCATGATCTGAATTCTACCTTACAGATCTGGTTAGACCAGAGGATGTACACTGGTACAGATAGGGACCAGAAACATGGGAAATTAAGGACAGATGATCCCTTCAGGACCAGTGGTGAGAGTGGTGATACC
>PVJH01035462.1:0-19666 GCA_004026705.1 Nesogale talazaci
AGTAGCATTTAGTGAGCATTTGTGTTGTATGCACACTGGCATTATCGTAACACATATCCAAAGCTCTGGAGTGAAATCTGAAAGCTGATTGCCATACTTTTCAGACCTGTGAAATAGACACATGCAAGACTGTAGCTCTCTGACCCCTTTGGGATTTGGATGCATTGTTTAAGGCTAATTAAAATAATCAAATGAAGCACCAAGGCCAACTTCTGTCAGAAAAGACTCTGTGGGAGTAATCAGAACCTCTAGTTTTTAATCAACATTTCCTACAATTTAGGCACACCACTGGTTCCCCCCACCAACTTTCATAATACATAAAGCATTTATTCTGTGAGCTGCTTTATGGTGGTGAGAGACTTTCTATAGTGCCGTCACTGTGGCTACCGCTGCACAACTTGAGCACTTCAAATGCATGCAGGGAGTCACAGCAATATTGACTCCTGAGGTTGAGCTGTAGAGTGGGATTTTTTCAAAGTGTCTATCTCATCTTCAATTCCACTTTATTTTCAAAACGGTCACATTCAGATCTTTGGGAAATTGTCCAATCCTCCTATCAGCCATTAAGCAAAGTTAAAGCTAAGTCATTCAATATCACCTATTAATTATTTATTAGATAGTTTCTCTGATCTTACTATTAGACTAGGCCTCACCAGAAATTTAAAAAAATAGTTTCCTGCCTTCAGGAAGATTATAACAAGAATTGGAGAGCACATCTATAATCAAGCTCATGTCAAATATATTTAAAGAAAACAATTATTTAAATATCACATCTTATCCCACATGAATTTAGATTCTATCTCAAGAATCTATTTGAGATGCTGAGCAAGGAAAGATTCCCTGATGAACCAGAGGATGACACCAAGTTCACTGGAAAGAGCGAAGAGAGTTTTTAAAAGACCCACACTATGCCAGAAGAACTATGACACGTGTACTAGAATACAGAGTAGTTAAAGCAAATATAAGAGATGATAAAGTAAAAGAAGTGAACAGATGATTCCAAAGGCAATCTCAGAAGACAGAGTAAAGTGTCATAAAGAAATGTGCAAAGACTTGGAATTAGAAAAGCAAGAGAAGAACACACTAAAGATCCCTTAAGCTGACAGAATGAAGAAAAATATAAGCCTCAAGCTGCAATAAAAAAGGACTTGTGAGCCCCGTTGACGTAGTGGTTGTGCGCGGGACTGCGACCCACTGGGAGGGAGGTTCAATTCCAGCTCCCAGGAGCAAAGGTTGGGCCTCCTACTCCCTCCACCTGAGGGCAGTGATGCCTAAAAATAAAAAATAAAATAAAAAAAGGACTTGTGAGTTAAAACAATCAATCATGTCAAAAATAAATATAAATAAATAAAAGAAGATGGTAGAAGCATCCAGAGGAGTTGTAGCAAAAAAAAAATTGATTGGTGTTCAACAATTTCAGAAAGTTGCATTTGACCAGGAACCACACTGATAACAGAGGGACAAAATAATACTTAAGGAACTGACAGAGTCTCAGTTGAGCTGTTTCCACAGAGAGAGCACTGGAAGTGCTCACTCATCTATGCTTACTAACTTGGAAGACAGTCCAGCAGATGGTATTCATATATGACTATTGCAAAGACATGTGATATAATCACAAGTAAATTATCAAAAATATATCCAAGTAAAATTATGCTGAAGATAATTCCCAAATGATTGCAAGAGTACATTGACTGAAAAGTGATTCAAGAAAATATCAAATGATATTGTAGACGCCAGATGTACCTTGACTGATAACAGAGACTACTAGAAGGATATTTACCTTTGTTCAACAGAAAACAGTGGAGAATGTTTGCACTGTGTAAAAAAGACAACCATGCTGATAAATTGTGAATAATCTAATTGTCATTATGGTAATTACACAATTTCATGTCAACTTGGTAAATAAGAATGAAGGGGTGGGGTCATCGCCTGATGACTATTTTGGGTGAGGCCTTCTCTCGCCTCTTTTCTTCCTGGAGTGGGTGCACACGCTCTCTACTCTACATTTCTGTTGACAAGACACATGGAGCCATGCTGATGGCAGCCAGAGAGAGACCCAGAGATGCATCCACAGGACTGTCCACCCACCAGCCTGTGATCTTCCTGTGTTCGGCATCGTGGCATGTGCTGTGTGTGTCTGCAGAGGGATTCATGGGATAATATCAGGCTTATATGCTAATAACAAATGTAAGGACTTTCTGGTCTGGACTGGGGTGTTTTTGACAAATAATTACCTTTTCTCTCTTACATATATATGAGTGTAAGAATTTTTTTTCCAGTCAATCTGTATTCACATAGTGATCATGAGGAATAAGTATACATAGACCAAGTGATAATTGTTCACACAATGACGGGTTACTACATGGTTTAAAAACAAAGTGCACACCAATATTGTATCCTTTAAATATATGATGAATAAATAATCTGTATATCTGGACCATCTGAAGGAGGAAACATCATCAAAGTGAGGGTAATGCACATTTACAACTTGCAATATGCAAATGAAATACTTTCTTACTAAAAGCAAAGAGACGTCAGGCACTTACTGAAGAAAATCAGAGACTATCGCCTTGTACAAGGAGCCTCATACTGGAACAGTAAAAATGCAGTGATAAAAAAGACACGATTCAAGCTTGAAATGACTTTGTTTTATTTGAATTCATAGCACCATAAAAGGTGCAGTCAAGAAATCAAATGATGCATGACTGCATTAAGCAAATCTACAGCAAAAATGTTACAAAGAAAACAAGCCATTTTGAAGATTTGCTTGCCTTCAACCCTGGTATTTCCAATCACTACACACGTATGTAAAAGGTTGGCAATCTAAAAGAAAAAAGAACTGGTACATTTGGATTATGGAATAAGCCAAGAATATTGACTATTTCATGGAAGAGAGGAAAATCAATTTGCTGAAAACAGTATAACCAAAATATTCTTAGGTGGTAGGATTGTGAGCCCTCATCTCAGATCTTTGGATGTGGTCTTAGATTCCCAGTACTTCATGAGAAAAAAATAAAGGGTCAAACTCCCCTAAAAATAGAAGATCATCAATGATGCACTGGCTAAAATAATATCCTTAACAATTTTGAGAAACTAGACTGCATCAGATCAAGTTGCATTGTGCTTTGTTGCTCCCAGGTTGATCATATACAAAATGGAATCATCTTGTTAGAAGATCATCTTATAAGAGCAGCAGTATCAAAATGACATGGTTCTACCACGTATCTTCCCACATCCAAGAAAAATGAAAGACTACCTGACCCTGCATCATCCTCACGTTTGGTATGCTTGAACACACTGTGTGCCATGTGGCAACCTCTATTGTGAGGGGATTTCTCGTGTTAGCTGCCAAATCGGTACCAAATCTGTCTTTTTCCAGAAACTGCTCTCTTCTGATGACATGCCCAAAGCATAGGAAACTAAGTCTTGCCCTTCTTGCTAGTAAGTAATATTCTGGTTTTGCTTGTGCAGATATTCTTCTGTCAGTGCAAGGCATTTTCACTTTTCTTTGCCAAAACCATAATTCAGCAGAACTGATCATTCTGTCATCCTTAGTGGATGTCCGACTTCCGTATGCACATGAAGCAAATGAAAATGTCGTGGCTGGGATCGGGCGCAACTCCAAAGGGACACCCTTGCTCTTCAACAGTGTGAAAAGGCCTTGTGAGGAGAGTTGTATGAGTCCCCAATAAAGTGACTTAAAGAGGAAAAGGTTTTGTGCAGCAGAATTGCCAAGCACACTATATGCTTTGATCTTCTGTCTGTTGCTTCCATGAGGATTGAATTGGGATACAAGAAAGACAACATCATTGACAAGTTGAATCTCTTCTTCATTTATCATGATGTTACCTATTGGTCTAGGTTTCAGGATTTTTGTTTGCTTTACATAAGTTTTAATCCTTACTGCAGCCTGCAGTTTTTTATCTTCATCATCAAGTGTTTGAAGCCCTCTTGCATGGAAGTGTTTCTCTTCAGTATATGAAAGGTTGTTAAGAAGTCTTCCTTGAAGCTGGATGCAAAATTTCCCTTGATATAGCCCAGCTCCTCTGCTGATTTTCTCAGTCAGTACACAGATTGAATAAATATTATGAAAGGATACAAGCCAATGCACATTGTTCTGATTTTAAAGCAGGAACTATTGTCTTTTGCGTTGGGAAAATTGCCTCGTGGTCCCTGTATAAATTTCACGTGTGCACAATTAAGTGTTTTGGAATTACATTCTTCTCAGTGCTCTCCATAGTTAGCTATAATCCTCACAATGGAGACATTTTCCATCATCATTAAAACACAAATAAACATTTTTTTCTGGTATTCTTTGCCTTCGAGCAAGTTCCAGCTGATATCAGCCATGATTTCCCTTATTCCAAGTGCACTTCTGAAGACTTCTTGAATGTCTTTCAGCTCCCTGTTGATCAAGTGATGCAATCATTGTGGAATGATCTTCAGCAAAAGTTGATCCGCATGTAATAGTAAGGATATAATTACATAATTTTAAAATTCGGTGCAGTCACATTTCTTTGAAATGGATACAAATATTCATTTATCCCACTCAGCCTTCCAGATGCTTTAGAATAGCCTAATAAGTGCTGTGGTGCTTTATTAACTTCCTGAAACATTTCCATACATAGTCTATCAAGTCCTGGAACCTTGTTTCTCACTAATGCCTACAGTACAGCTTGGGCTGCTTCCTTCAGGTATCATAGGCTCCTGATCATACGCTACCTCTTGAAATGGTTGAATGGAAAATTATAGGGTTTTGGCACAGAGACTTTGTATGCTTTCCACATTTGTTGAAGCATCTTGCATTGCCCAATGTCTTGCCCATAGAATCTTTAAATATTGAAGTCTGATGTTTTTCCAGTTCTTTCAGCTTAGTATATATTCAATGTGTTCTTCCTTTTTGTTTTATTTTTTAACTACAGTTCCTTGCATATTTAATTATAACACTTTTAAATTGATTTAATCACTTCTCAGGGGCATTTAATTAAAAGAATCTCACATTGGTGAACTGCTCTGTGACCACAGAGGCAGATTTGCCTACAAGCAGCAAAAGGACACTAAGGGCTTCCCAGCCACCAAAAGGAGAGGGAATACAGCCATGAATTGACATGGATCCTGATTGAGACTTATAGTGTCCAAAACTCCAAGGCAATAAATTTACTTTCTTTAAAAACCACCCACAAGAGATGTTTTTTTAAGGAAAGGAATAGAAAATTATGACTGAGTCAGAAATTTAATTTTAATAGGACACAAGTGATTTATGTGAGCTATGAAATATGAGAAGTATTGCAATAAACTATTAGTTTTAGGAGGGCAATATCTCACTCTGATCAAGAAAGAAATATTCATTATGGAATGTGTGATTTGGAACCCCATATCCGTATGCACTTGACTTCCAGAGATCTCATGGCCAGATAAACAGATAAAGAGAAGATAAACAGTAGAAATCCTACCTCTGTTTCATTGCTTCATTCATAAATGTCTAGCACTCAGTAAATGTAGGTGATCAATGAATACTTGTTAAAGATAACATGCATTATATTGCTAAGCACTTAAAGCACTAGGAAGAAAGTCAAAGGTTATATCAATATAAAAAAATCTATTCTATTTCAAAAGCATCATAAGAATTTCACTTTAAGCATAAAAATCATATAGAAATTATTCAGTGGATGCCTTATTTGGTTTTGAGATCATCATCTGGATTTTAGTAGAATGATGCTTTTATTCATTAATCTCCATTAAACAATGAAAGTTTGTATAGTATTTTGAATAAAACATCATTTTAGGTATGTATAAAATGAAAGAATTATGAATTTATGACTTCAGAACATAAATTAAAAAAGCATTTAGGCAAATCTACATTTATCTAATTAGTCATTATTGATATTTCTGTGAAAAATTTTTCTTATATTCTACTCTCAAAAGAAAATTAAGAAAATGTAATGGCATTCTCTACTATGACCATGTATTGATTAAATGAAAAGTTAGAAATTTATGTTAAGAATATATTTAAAAAGACTAGGAAAAATTTTTGTGTGACTTTTTAATGTGGTGGTCCTATAACTGTACATAACTACATTTTTAAAAATTCTTGTGTATAAAAGAAAAAATATATTAAAAACATGAAAAATATTGCATGGAGACATGTACCTCCTTGTTCTCTGATTCATTTTGCATTTAGAAGCAGTTATTATAATTTATTGTCTGTCAAATAAGTAAGCTCTTTGAAGAGCTTTTAAACCTTACCAAAATTACCCGTGTCGACGTCCAACTCTGTTCTTTTTTTTTTTTTTTATTTGTTTGGTGTTTTTGTTTTTGGGGCATCACTGCTCTCTGGTGGTGAGAGTAGGAGGCCTAGCCCCACTGCTGGAATTGAACCTCCATCCCAGTGGGCCTCCATCCCAGTGGGCCTCCATCCCAGTGGGCCCAGTGCGCACAACCACTACGCCACTGGGGCTCAGCCCTCCAACTCAGTTCTATAAAATCAGAGTATCTGTGAATGAGACTTCACTATGGTTAAGTTAATGACATCTGGCTACGTAGTTTTACCTTATTGGTACTGATATAATAGGAACATTCTTATACAAAACATAGAACATTGAAAAAAAAGTGAAAGCCCATTAAGATATATCTTATAAAGCATCAATGCTATGTGCAATTCAAATCAATCAACATTTAATTCTTTGTTTATTATCTATTTAAAAAATGGTAAAAGACTGAAAACTCCAATAAGCAGCCGTGGTGGTGCCAAGAGTTAGGCATTGAACTACTAACTGCAATGTCAGTTTTTCAGGAAAAAATGATGAAACTTTCTGCTTCCATGAAGATTTGTAGTTTTGGACACACTCAAGTCCCTGTGAGTCAGAATCCACCCAATGGAAATGGGCTTATTTCTGGGTTTTGGAATTGATTGTAGATACATGGTCAGTGAAGCTTGAAATTGATGATCCTTTCCCAGTATTCAATTTTACTTAATTCACTCCATTTGAGGAAACTGAAGAACTCCAAAAGTTCATGGAAAAAAAGCATTGAAGATCATGGAAGTTTTCTTGGGATTTGAGTTTTTGTCAGATTTTAATGTATGGCAGTCTTCATTTGCCACTTTATTGACAAAAGGGAAAGAATGTGTTAAAAACAGTTTAACAAAGGATGTCATAGGTTGGCCTGTCAGATCAAAGAAGTCTCATCTCAAAAGTTCATCTAGTTGTCTAAAGACCACACAACACTGAAGCTGCATATGCTGTTCCCTTATGAAATATTCATTCACTGCCATTGAACAAATACTCAGAGTGATCTCCTGTGAGGATTCATGTCTGTAAAAACCCTGTCTGTTTCCCATGGAGCTACTCCCAGTTTCGAACTACCTACCATGAGAATCGAAGCCTTACTCCACCAGGGAACATATTTTAAGCAATCTTTTTTTCATATAAAAAGGAAATTTTAAAACTCAACAGTGGCATTAAGTGAAATAGGTTTATACTTGGATTTATCTTTCTCCTGATAATAACACATGCCCCATGAAAATTAAAAGTTGAAAAAGCATCTGTACTTCCTATTTGAATGAAAAACAACCAATCATTTTCTAAAGTGGCCTTTACATTTCAATGCATCATGCACTCCTTTGAACTAACTCTGAGGTTTAGTCAAAATCACTAGAAAAGACAGAAAGAGAAGAATTCTCTTTTGATGACAGCTAAACCTCCCCGATCAGTATGTTAATAAAAATTTAATGTCATAGATTTCAACTCATGCTGAACTAATGTCATTTGGTTATTAACTTCTTTAGGGTCATTCTTCTAAATCACTGTTTTTAATTATTTTTCTACAACTTTTTCCAATGAAATTATTTTTATCAATAGGAGCATCAATTGCTTCATTTTCCTGTTATTTTTCATTATTCTATTCAAATCATTCATTTACCAATTTTCTGCCCACCTTACGAAAACTTCACTTAATTTTTCTTCTTTTACTTAAGTATACATGCTGAATCTTTCAAAACTGATTACTCTATGCTACATATCTATTATACCACTCATAGGATGTAGAGAGAGAAACTATGTCATTTACAGCGACAGAACCAAAAGCCTCATCTTCAATTGGTCCCTGTGTGTAATAGGTATCATCTATTTTAGCAGCAGCAATCTGATCAGACCAGAATTCAAACACTACACAACCACTGATCCCTAGTGTCACTGCTTTAAATCCTACTTTTCTTTCCATATCTTGCTTGATTTTATCAATCTTTTCTTGTCATCTCCTTTTTTCCATGGAATAAAAGAACATAAAGTCATTTTGGTAATATTTGGACCTAGAGTAGAACGCTCACAATGAGGTCTTTGAATTAAATTTCATTTCCTTTTTCTGTTTCTCAGCCCAAATCTAGGAGAAAGTTCAGGGTGATGTATGAACATACCAACCCACCTCCCAGGGTATAACCTCAACTACACTATTTATTGTTTTCTTCCAGAACATACTTGGACCCTATGCTTCTGCCCCCACCCAAACCTCACTATGCTTCTTCTTCAAAATTATCTATGGTCTCTTTATTGACGTATCCATCACTTGTATCAATGTAAACACTTCGCGTTTCACACTTTCTCTCCAGAATAAAGTCATGAAAGAACACACTCTTATCTCCTTTAGTGCATTGTCCTTTCTTGAAGAATGAACATATCAAGAATTTAGGATCTGCAGCTTGACCTACTTTTTGAGCAGTAGGTACAAGTTTCAATAGTTCATTTAGCTCCTGCAATTCTTTTTATCATCTTTCTTCAATTTCATTTTAGTTTCCCTGTGTGCTATCTAACATGGATTTGTTTGATCAAATTGAATTTTATGAGTAACTGCCTTGATAAATTTCTGTTGTTTTGCCCTGTGGGAGAAAAATATTATTTAGACCATTGTTTGTTTGTTTGTTTTTGATGATCTATTTCTGCTGCCCTACCTTTTTGCTGTCCCCAGTCTGAGCCTCTGTCTTAAGTGACATTGTGAAGACATGTGAGATCAGTTGAACTAACCACAGATGAATGCCATGAGGGTCTCTGCCTCTGCTATATGGGAAAAAGGAAGACCTGCGCCTAGGTTGTCACCACACGACATCACACAGAAGACCTGTCCATGAATTTTTTGAAGACCCCCATATCTCTATCATCATTGTGTCTGTGGTAAGAACTTAGGAGGTTTGTATAATTTCCTATAGAACTAGGGATAGATATCTTAAGGTTTCTATATAGATGTAGAGGTAGAGATAGAGATATAAACAGATCTATAGATGATAGATAAATAGATGACAGATAGATAGATTTAGATTGATAAAGAGAGATACATATGTATATACATATTGATACAATGCTAATTGTAGTTTCTTATCTATCTAACATTATTTACCAACTATTTATTTGGCTTACAATGTGTAAATCCTATTTTGATATACTAGGATAGAACAATGAAAATTGCAAACATAATCCATATGCTCAAGAAACATACATTGTAGTTGTTGGAGACAGATGATGCACAAACACACAAGTCCCATAGTTTCATATAATGATGTAATGGAGAAACAAAACAGGCCAAGGAGACTACTGTGAAATTATGGCATGAGTGATCACAACGGGCTTTCTGGGAAGCCTATGTTTCAGCTAAATTTTGTGCAAAATGAAAAAGCCATTCTCAGAAAGATTTGAGAAGGACTGTTTCAAGAAGAAAGGAGACTTTATTATAAACATTGTAAAGCAGGAAGGAAGCCCTGGTGCCATAGTAATTACACAGTCAGATGAAATCTACATGGTCATCAGTTCAAAACTGCTAGTTGCTCACAGCAGAAAGATTGGGCTTCTCGTTCCCATCAGCAATTACAATGAGGTCACTATGAGTCAGCATTGACTTGACAGTAGTAATTTTGTATGCTGGTTACATATCTGGTGTCAATTGGGGACTTGAAGGGATGAAGAGAGAAGAGCTGGAGTCTACTCTGCAAAAGAGCCCTAGCTAGTGACGCCTCTAGGGGAGCATGGTCCTCTCCTGAGGATTCTGGAAACTCTAGTATTTCTTCCTTGTAGGTGAAAGATACACTCTCTCATTTCAGTCCCTTGGAAATATTCCTGAGAAGAAGTCACATGAAGCTACCTTGAGGCAATCAGAGATTAAGAGCTGAAGAAACCACATAGAGGCCTCTGCCATAACAGAGATGCTTACAACGCCAGTGCACCTGCAAGACTTCCAAGGCCTGTGATCTTCCTAAATTCGGCATCATTGCTGTGTTTCATGAGTCTATTGAGGACTTTATAGATTGCTTTTGGGCATAAAGTGTAATATCTGACTTAAGGACCTGATCTGGACTGGGCTGGGGTATTTGCTCAATATTTAATTGCTCTCATAAAAGCTCTTAATTATACACATTTGAGTATGTCTATGGATTTGTATCTCTAGTCTACCTAGACTAACACAGCTTGGTTTGTCAGTATTTTAAAAGAATACAATGAGAACTCATATAGGTAGAGCAGATGAGCCAAGGGCTAGAGTAAAAAAAATCCAGTCAAAAAGAGTTAGTAGACATGAAGTGTTACTTATAATGAAGTAATTTATTGTGAAGTCCATAAGCCCCTTTGACTAAAGTAAAATTACTGAACTATCCGAGGCTTCATTCTATAGTCAACAAAATCAAATAGAAACTTTTAACAATGTGAACCTTTTAGTTCTTTCTACAGTCAACAACCATGGGTGACAAGGGGCATTTTCTCTCTGAGGTCAAGCTGGAAGAATGTTGTAAACTATTTCTCAAGGTCTACCAACCCCTTTCCTATCAAATGGTCTCAATAAATCTTTCTTCCATGATAAAGATGCATAAACAATGTCTCCGAGAAAAGTCCTTGGCACCATTCTCATCTGAGTTTCCCTGGCAACTGCTTACAAGAAAGATTTCACTTGAGCAAACTCCTTCTATGAGAGAAATGTCTGGTTTCCAATCTCTATCTAGTCTCTGCCTTATAAGTTAAATTTGGAGCCTCCAATCATAGTCTGCAATTTAGGTATTTTTTTTCTAACTCCTTAAAAATGTGTATAGTGTTCCCCCATTTTGGATTCATTGGTTTCACTTCAGTGGAGCCAAATTTTCCCATTCAAATGGTTCCCACACTTCCAATGAACTTCTTTATTTTAGCTAGAAATAACTTTGGGGTTTTCCCCAGTAAAAGAACTAAAGTGACAGTTAAGGGCGTGGATTGTATGTTCTCTGAGGTGAAAATGCTTACAATTTAAGCATTTGGAGGAAAGGTAAGCAAAAGATATTTTGTGTTGAATAAGGAGTATCAAGGGTTCTCTCTAGATTTTTGCATTTATTCTTTATCAATGTGTCTTTTTTAAGATGCATTTTCTTGGAGCATCCCAATAACATATATTATGTCCACTTTGTAAAAAGAATTTTACAGTCAGTAAAACATGCACAAAGTACTTGCCAAAGGTCACACAATTGATAAATGACCAGATTTGCATTCAAATCCAAGTACCAGAACTGTGCATTAATGCATATTTTTTCATGTTAGAAACAAATGAGGCCCAAAAAGGCAAAAACAAAACTGAACCTATAAACCAGCATCCTATTTCTCAGCAAATTTATGCAACATCACGATATTTAAGTAGAATTAAGGCTATTTGATTCTGTAGATCTGTACTTACAAACAGGTCTTTTAATAATGTCAATTTCAAAATGTATGAACTTTTGGATTAAGAAGGTATAGCCTTTAACAGCCAGTGATAAACACCCCCATATCACTATGTAGAAATCTAATCAAAACAGCACAAAGTTCAAACAACAGCAATAATAGTAATAAGAAAAATTTCAACAGCTTGAGCAATCAACGCTAAATAAATTAACCATTTTAGTGTTTGCAAGGCAGGAACAGCTCTGTTGATATATTCTGTTTCTCAAGCCCAAAAGAAGGTGGGACTGAATGAAGATATTGGGTAGAATGTGGTGGTGTACGACCACCATGATTAAACATTAATTCATGCAGATATGCACCCTTAAGCTTGTAACACAATATTAAAGCTATGGTGTGATCTTACTCTTACATGCTGTGGGGGGAAAAAAGGAAAGTTTATGTTACTTTTTCAAAATAAGCGAGATAAAGCTTAATGCCATTTACTAAAAAGCAGTGTGCAGGTCATTAGGGTATCTTCCATGAAAAATACCTGTCTCCAGAACAATTGACAATTCCTAGAAATTGCTCAGGAGGGGTTTGCATAGACTATTCTGGCACTAGTTACCAGTACTTAAGAATCTTTACTATCATACTTTGGATCATACTTTTGGATTATAAATCTGCATCATTAGTGCAGTATGGAATGTGTGTGTTCAAGCTCATCTCTTATATCTTTAAGCATCTGTTTCCTCATCCTTAAAATAAGAACAGTAAGGGTGTCGAATATTAAAGGACTATCAGTTGGAAATATTATCGGGAAAGAACAGTCTCTAGAAAAGGACATCATGCTTGCTCAAGGAAAGGGGCAGCACAAAAGAGGAAAGCTGTCAAGGAGATGGATGGACGCCCTAACTGCAATAATGAACTCAAACAATGTTTCCGGAAGGCAGATTCTTGTCTTACCCTTAGAAAGATACTTTTGGAAAGCATAGGGCACCAAAAGATAATTTCATTTACAAATTAATAGAAGGGAATTCTTACCAGCCAGCATGACTAGTCTTAGAATTCCTTGTCTCCCACAAGCATACCAAGAACTTTAAAGGTCCCTACACACAAGAGGTTCTCAAGAACTTCCCTCAGGGTAGCAAGGAGTTCACGGATATGCAGTCCCAGGAATTTGCCATAGACTCTGTTCAGGTTCTATCCAAATCTCCGTCTTTGCTACTCTGCTGTATCTCATTTCCAACTTAGAAATTTCTTACACAACTTTTGTGGGATTAAGAATTGTGGTCTCTCCTTCTTTAGCCCCTTCCGGTTTATGTGAATTCTAAGAGTGTCATCATCTTCTCTCCTAATCTAGTCTATATGAAGGGGACTAAGATTTCTCTTTTTTAAAGCAGTTTTATTGTCACTGCATCTATGTATCAGGCACCTCAATAGTTCAATCATTGTATGGAATGATAGCTTTTTTTTTTCTTTTTTAAAAATTGGTTGGTAGCAACATGCTGTATGCATGTGTTTTGGTTTGTATATTCACCATCTGGAGAATATTTGTATTTCTAAGGTTTTTTAAAAATATAAACTTGATATAAATGTGAAAAAAGAAGAGTTATACAATTTTTCCTACAATCAATTTTAGGATTGATATTTATTCTTCCTTGTACTCCTTGTTATTCATATATTTTTTATTTTTTTATTTTTGTACATCATTGCCCTTTGGCGGTCATGGGAGCTACCCCACGCTGCTCCTGAGAGCCGCCACTGGATTTGAAACACCAAGCCCATGGGCCGCAGTCCCGCACTCAACTCGTTACACCACCGGGGCTCAGCCCTGTTCATATAATTTTTAATGGTGGCAAAAGTATACACAACAAAATATTCTCACTTAACAACTGCTACGAATATAATTCAATGCCATTGATGATACTCTATCTGTTGTATAATCATTAATGACACACCTCTCCAAATTCTACCACTGCCATTAAAATAAACTAAGTTCTCTTTAAGCAAAAAAGCTTCCTCCTTCACTCATGGCAACCATATCGCAGGTTTGATATATTCCGTCCTTCCTTCCTTCCTTCTTTCTTTCCTTCCTTCCTACTTTATTTCCTTCATTTATTTATTTTTCCCGTAGATGTCTTGATTTAATGGGCATATATCATTCACTTCTAAAGTTAAATTGCTTTTTTAAAAGTTGCATGTGCACCATCGCAATCAGTTCTAATGATCCCACCCCCCTTTTAAATCATTGAAAAATTGGGAATTACCCAATTCCATTTTCGCTCCCCCCCCCACCCTGTTCCCAATAAACCATTTGTGTCAGTCTGAAGAGACTAGAGAATCAAATCTAGGGAGACTCACATGTGTTTATGAAATAGCTTTATTATCAAAAAGTAATTATATATTAAGAAAACATCCCAGTTGAGAACAAGTTCATAGTCAAGTTTAATTCCACAGTCCGATATTAACCTAAATGTCCAATATCAGTCTATAAATTCCTCCTCAGGTTCATGAAACACATGGCATGATGTCAAATGCAGGAAGATCACAGAACAGTGGTAGAAAGCCTTGTGGTTCCAGTGGTGGTAAAAGGATCTCAGTACTGGTGTACACCTCCACATGGCTCCTTCAGCTTCAGAACTCTGGTTCTATCAGCTTAGCTCAATGTGGTTAGTTAATGGATATGTCTCAGAGGGAGAGACAAGCAGAGAGCATGGGTCTGGCCTCTAGTGAGCTATTTTTTTTTCTGTAACACTTCCAAATGAGTCCATCAAATTGTAACCTCATGCACAGACTACATTACACTCCTTCACTCTTAATAGTGTCAAGGTGACAGTAGATTATGTAACTGCCACACCATTCCCTTGGTTCTTGTTCCTAGGCATCCATTCCTTCTGTGCTTCATAAATTGGGAAACTTGGTAGAAAAAATAAACTACAGCAGAACAAATTAAACAGTAAGTAGAAAAATTAAAATAAGTTGTAGATAAAAATTTAAAAGTAAGAAAGAAAAGAGTACCAATAATATTTAAAATGTCAGAGAAAAATGTCCATCATGGAACAGGTAAGAAATATTTGAGTCTATACACTGAGATAGTGGACAAATGTTGAGCCTTTGTTGAATCCCTCCCTCAATGCAAGAACATTTTGCTCCAATAATCTGGCATTCTGTGATTCTCATCTTCCCGGCACTATCAGTGAAGACAAAATGGGTACATAAGCAAATGTGGTGAAGAAAGTGGATGGTGCCCAGCTATCGAAAGATCAAGCATCTGGGGTCTTAAAGGCTTGAGTTAAACAAGCAGTCTTTTAGCAGAGAAGCAACAAATCCATATGGAAGAAGGAAATCATCCTGTGTGATCATGAGGTGTCAATAGGAACAACAGGAATCAGACCCCTCACAAATAAAGAAAAACCATATTGTTGAGAATGAGGAGGTTTGGATCAGAGACTCAAAGAAAATGGGGCACAATCAGGGCACAGTATAGCACTGAGGAAGCACACACATTCCTCTGCTTCCTTGAGGCCTCCTCACCTCCACTATCATGATTCCAGTCTGGCTTTCCATTCTTGCTAAACCGGAGAATGAACACAGGTACAGATAAGAGATAAGAGGTCATGACACACGAATCCAGGAATAGGAATGGAAGTAGTGATACTGGGAATGTAGGGGGGAAGGTAAGGCGAGGAGGAGAGGAAAGGGGAACCGATCTCAATGATGCACACAAAGCCACCACCACCATCCCACCCCCTCATGAGGATGAGCAACAGAAACCATGGAGGAAGGGAGACAACAATTGGTGTAAGATATGAAAATAATAATGATTTATAATTTATCAGAGTCACGGGGGGGCGGGGGGGGGGAGGAGGGCGGCCAGAAGGGACCTGATACCAAGGGCTCAAATAGAAAGTAAATCTTTAGAAAATAATGAAGGAAGAATTGTATCAAATATGCTTGATACAAATGATGTATAGATTGCTATCAGATCCTCCATATAGCGATATTTTAATTATAAAATAAAATGAGATAAAAAAAGAATTGGAAAAAATAAGGAATATGATCTAATAATGCATTATTGGACATACAAATAATAACTCCTTTCTATGTTCATATAAAAATAAAAATAAAAGATGTGTTCTTATGCAAAACCAACACTGCATTAGATTGCCAGCACTTGCTATGGCTTTTGAAAGTTCAACAGAAGCATTCTTAATCCTAATATCATTCGTCAAAAAGGTAGTTAGACAGAAAATTGGCATAATTTATAACTGAAATATATAACTGGTAGTTATAAAAATATATAACTGGTAGCACATGTTAAAATAATCTAATTGCACTTGTAGGTGAATCATCCATCATAAAGGAGACTGACTGGTGATTGATTCAAGAGGGATTCTTAAATGTCAGGTTCAGTCTTGTATCCATTTTGGCTATTCCATCAGAACCTCCTTCTTTTGTTGGGAAAGGTGTCCCTACAATTTCATGCTAGGCAATTTACAGCAATGTAGACTTTTTCCTTTATTTTCAAAGACAAACATGACCCGCAAGACTGAAGCCGACGATGATGAGCAAGGATTACAGCAAGTGTGTGATAGCTCTGAAGGGTCTGAAACGAGTGACTGGAGGGGAGTTGGGATTACGCGTGGATCTGCTTGCAGTAGGCCCTCAATCTATAAGGATAGGGTAATGAGACACAGACAAAGTTCTATTAAGCATCTTTTAAATGTATTTGTATGGGCAGCCCACTCCTTGCTGCTTTCTCAAAACATATGAGAGCGATCAACAGAGTGGGTGGACCTAATGCCAAGTCGTGTCATTTCTTTTCGATATCTGAAGGCAGATCTACAAGCTGGGGTGAAGATATCAAATTATCTCTTAACAGTGTTTTTTTTTTTTTCATGTGGGATCCTTAGGATTGAGATGAGTAGGTTTAATTATCATCCTATAAAACTTTTTAAAGAAAAGGCTACCAGGTTCTTTTGAAATTCTTGATAAACGACAGCTCATTTTTTATCATCAGGCAGACTGCCTACCATGTTTAGGCCTATTCCCCCACTGCCTGATTCATGACAAAGATGACCAGTTTTTCCTTAGGATCTCAGGATTAACTTTGCCCTGGTTTCAGAGGTGTTTCTGTAGTGATTAGACTTTTGTTTCTCATGCCAAGGAGAGAAAAAGGAAACCAGAGCACAGGCCTTGAGCATCCTCTTTCCTCCATCATGTTATGAGCCTGCTCAGAGAGAGGGTTTCCCTCCAAACCTGGATTTTCAGAATTGGCCATTCCTTACTGAGTAGCTCTTCCATATCTTCTCCTCTTCCGACAAGTCTATCCATCCTTACTCCAGGGAAACTGCTCAGATATGCTTCCCCCTCTGATGGCTTCCCCCTTCCTACTCAAAAAAGCTTTAGCTCTGCCTTACTTCTAAACTCACTGAAGATATGGAAATCAGTTAAGTGAGTAGACAGAATCAAAAATATTGTGTGCCTTGCTTGACTTCAGGGATACATGCTATATATTTAAATATAATTATTATAATATATAATATATAAATATATTATATATCATTATCTTATATATACTATATATAATTAAGGACTATTAAGGACCATTTGAGGATTGGAAAATTCTCATAATATCCACAAAGTAAAATTGCACCTTACCTCCATCTGTCCCCAAACTGGAAAGTCACCTGAGATCGAATCCCACATGTGTCTCACAATGCCTCTGGCTACTGCCACCAAGTCAATTCCAACTCAAGGCAATACCACAGAGCAAAACAGATCTGCAAATCTTCACAGCAGCAGCAGAAAGTCTCATTTCTCTCCACTGGAACAGCTGGTGGTTCCAAACTGCTGGCCTCCTCATTTGCAGCCCAAAGCAGAGCTCACTAAATCACCAGGCTTCGTCGCTGATGTGTACCGAGACAGACCCATCAAAGGGATAGAGTTCTTTAGCATTTGAGGATAGGAACATTGCATCAGGTCTGAATACAAGTAATATGCTCACAAATTCCCACATAAAGACTTTAGAGAAATATTTATTCTATTCTTGGCTACTTTCTACTCGGGATCAGCTGTGAGACACAGACCTCATCACCGTTAAGAATTCCAGAAATAGTTTGGTGGGTTCCAAATGCAGAATTTTGTCTTTTTTATGTCTTTTTATGGAATATTTTTACCATTCCATTTTTATGGATCCACAAAGCTAAAGTCTTTCTGTAGGGGCCAAAACTTGATGTAGTCAGAAATGCTCCCACATATACAAACGAAGTGAGAAATTTACAAGCCAAGGCAAAATCCAAGTTAACCAAAATCAGAAGAGCTGTTACATAATAAGGAAGGTTTGACAACACAATGCTGGAAAGTTTCAATTCACTGCTATTTTTGCAGAAAGTACTACTATTATGAAAGCCCTGGCAGAGTGGTGATGTGTTGAACTGATGATCCAAAATCAGCAATTCAAAACCACCAGTCTCACCACAGGGGAAAAGTGAGGCTTTCTCTTCCCATCAAGAGTCCCATTATCTGAAACCAACGGGGTCAGTTCTAGCCTGTTCTCTAAGGTCTTTAGGAGTCAATTTGATGGCTGTGAATGAATTTTATTATTATGCTACATCTTGTGAAAAATTTGTCAGTCCAAATACATACATTATAAACCATATAAGATATATAGGCACTAGTCTTAGATAAATAGGTTTGCCAAACTTTGGTTAAAGCCAGAGATGAACAGATTCAGACACTAAGAGGAGTGTTCATATGTAACTAACCTCTGACCTCCTGATAAGCCCTTTCATATACTAATGATAGAGGGTGATAATTGATCCGTAACAGATTCTGTGTCATTTTTCTATCCTATGTATGAACACCCAAGACTGATGTAAGCTCATAAAAGTTTTAAAATACTTAATTCGCTCTTTTAAATAGTTATTATTTAGAGGACATGAACATAAATACTTTTTTTCTTTAAACAAGGTATGTGACTGGTAGCTCGCACGACCACCAGAGGGCAGTGATGCCCAAAAACAAAACAAAGGTATGTGGCTGAACCCCAGTGGCGTACGTGGTTGAGTGCGGGACTGCAGACCCTGGGTTTGGCAGTTCAAATCCAGAGGCGGCTCTCAGGAGCAGCGCTGGGTAGCTCCCATGACCACCAGAGGGCAGTGATGCCCCCCAAAGAATCAAAAAGAAAGAAACAAAAAAGGGTATGTGAGTTTCCAATTATAGCAAGCATTTGTTAACTCAGTTTAAAATCAGCAAATAGAGACCTTGATTCTAAAGTTGTTATATCTCTTCATTTTTATCTTAGAATATTAAATTAGTTTGATTCCCAAGTATGCATATAATACAGAATCAAAGTTGCATTTTCCAGCAGATAAAGCATACCAAAATATACTTCATCTAATGATCATCCAAAAGTAAAATCTATTTTGGCCAACTTTTTGTTTTAAAAGGCCATGTTATACTAATTAAAATACACTGTGCACTTTTTAAGACTGACTTATCAAAAACATATACAAGACTGTTATTAGAGCAAGGATGAATCCATATAACCTTTTTCTAAATTCAAAAGGGCTTGTCAAAATAGAGGTTTACTCACCTTGTGGAGGATACAGATGTTGTTTCCTGGTGGCCCCTGCCTTGTGATGGTGGGCCCGTATCTTGCATCACAGTGGGTTCTATCTTAGGTAAAAGAGCAAGCCTGCTTTTTTCAGGAATTAAAGATTCACTGATGAGTTTTCCTTAGACACACAGATACAGTCACTTAATCCATTTTAATACACATTGGTAATTACAAAATCTGTTGCCAATTTGAGGATTAGGCATGAAGGGATGGAGTCTAGCCTATCAATCAGGTCATACCCAATAAGGCTTCTGTGTGGGCATACCCTTCTCCTGAGGGTTCTGGGAACTCTGGTGTTCCTCCATGGAAGCAGGAGGCACTCCCTCTCACTCAGCTCACTCTCTGAGAGACTCTCTAATCAAAAGATATACGGAGTTACAATAGTGCCCTGCTAGTCCCGAGAGCT